>ML810812.1:136206-192205 GCA_009831015.1 Picea engelmannii
ATTGAATCCTCTTACCAAGGGACGATATTCATAACCCCCTTCAGCATGCCCCTTCTCCCTACAATGTTTTTGGGCTGTTGTTATTAAAAGTCTTCTATTTTTCAAGCCTCTGCAATCATAGCAAGGGCAATAACATTTTCCATTGCCCCTTGCCTCTAATGCCGCTCTTAACCGAGCAAGCTTCCTATCATTTTCGGTCATTGTGGCAAATCCTTGTCCTAACAAGTAATTGTCTTACCTACACCATACCAAACATTAAGTTGTCAATTTTTTATATTTTGGATACTCCTTTCGATTATGATATGTTTATTTACAGTGACCTACATATTTATAATAAGGTCAACATATTTATAATAAGGTGATCATATGTGTAGAGGATCAACATCATGACGGCATAGATAACATCTTTATAATAAGGTCATATGTGTACAAATGTTTTCTTTATATAATAATGACATATACACCTAACATAAGTTTAGGGTTAGTGTTTATGTATCTTATTAGTCCCTGGTAAAGCAGGGAATATAGCAATCAATTACTATCATTTCATCGATTAAGGTTGAGTTTCAAGAGCAATTCCATATCTTTATCAATGAAAAGAGAGAGAGATTATAGCTACAATTGAAGGGAAAAGGGTATGTGAATTCCATAAACCTAGAATATTATGGAATCCACATACCCTTTTCCATAGAATATACTAACTATATCCAAAAACCAAAGACATGAAATATGGTATAACTACACATATTATATAGATATATTATCAAGGAAAAAATAAGCTAAATGTGATTCAGACATTTGAAAAAAAAATTACAAGTTAAATGAGTACATCAATAAAAAATAACATACTAACTTTGCAAGTTCAAAATCCGAGCTATGTAGATCGAGAATTGGATTTGTTCAACCGGTGGGTGACGGAAAAAATAAACAACTCAAACAAAAGCCAAGAACAGTGTCGCAACTATAGCAATTGTGTCACAAAGTCTCTTCAAGTCACATATATATAGATAAAATAGTCAACTAGCCGTTAACACCGACCAATGAGATAGACAAAATTTTATTCTCTATTGCCACGAAAGTTTGTCTCTATAGCGACGAAAATCCCGACTAGGTTAAATTAATATTTTCGTTGATATTGTGACAAACTTTTGTGGAAATAGCGATGAAAATCCCACCCTGTTTAAAAAAAATATGAAACTAGTGGAAGCGTGGAAAATTTTCATGGAATAATCCACCCATATGTAGTAGTGAGATGTAAGTGAGCGAAAGACAGACTCTCCAACAAGATGAGTTGGTAAAACAATTACAAGACAAGGTCAGTTCCACTGAGAAAATGGTTGTGGATATAGCACTGTTTCAAGCTCAAGCATTGCAAATGCTAAAGAAACTGGAAATAACACAACAAAGCCTTTTTTCTAAGGTAGGAATCATCCAAAATAATTTTCGGGAAGTAAACCAATCATTGGACAATATTGGTTTCAGAGAAAGAGAGGCTACTGCAGCTCGGACCACTTCTCAAGAAGCGGTCGTGTCATCTGCTAGAGAAGAAATATCTATAACTCCCATATTGACTATTGCAGATCAGGTCAGAGGTGATATAATATTAAATACATGGGAGGCCAATATAGCCGAGAGTAAAAGGACGACCAAGGAAATAAAAGAGGATTGTGAAGAGATTTTGTATTTTCTTAACAAAGAATCACTAGGCCTCAGAAAGGATGATTGTTCTGAAATACTAGGACAAATCAACATTGTAAAGTGTCAAATTGACATCAAAGAAATCTTAGAGGCAACCCAGGCTGAAATTTCACAGCTAAAGCAGGTTGACTTTTCTCAAATAGATAGATGGTTGGTAAAGCCAAATTTACAGTTACAGTCAATGATTTTTGAAGATAAAAGGATAGAAGACAGGTTGCCACAATTACAAAAGAAGTTGTATCTTTTTTAGGAAAAAGATGTGACAAAACCTTCTAGATTATTAGTACAATTTTTAAGCAGGTGTGTCAAATGTCTTGAGCGAGGTAAAGGGAGTACCTCAAAGAATCAATGAAGTAACAGGTGCATATCTGTTTCTGCTGGTAAGAGAAAGAGATAGAGAAGAACCAAGTGAAACGGTTCAAGTTTTCATTTTGTAACCGTCATTACCTAGGAATAACGAGAATTCCAACCGCCTAGGGTTGAGAATCTCTTGTATAAATATATTTTCAAAATACTAAAGAAGGGTTGGGATTTTGCCATATGTAGTTGAGAAAGATCTTCTCATTGAGGATTAGTACAAATACAGATCAGAGATTCCACATTTCGTTCATTTGAGTTATGTGTTCTTCTTTCTTTCCACATTCCGATATCTTTTTATATATCTCGTTGATGAATGCTTGATCACAATTTAGTACAACATCTACTGTGGTTACATTTTATTTAGTGATTTAATAGTGCACAATTTTTCCTCTATTTTACTGTTAGTAAATACAAGACATGTGAGTTAATTGAATTGCTACATTTTATGCTTCATTTAAGGTTATATCATCTATTTTATTCTTCTGTAATAGATGTCTTTCTTTGTCTAACAACTTTATGTTTTTCTCTCATTACACCCAATGCTTTTAATTTTAACTCAGACACGAAAGACATCCTCTGAGATGTTATGCTGTTAATTCATTTTTAGGAATTTTTCTCACATAACAGAGGTAGAAAACACAAACACTAAAACCTCCTTTATTTCTCGATTCCTTGACATTATACTTTGAAGCCTTAAGTATAAACTCAGGAACAATAGAAGTAATAGTGAGAACAATCATCACAATATCTCCTTCATAGCTATCACTTGAGACCTTCCTGAAACAAGGGTCAAAAGTAATAAATACAATAATAAGAAATGAGAGCAACACTCTTCTAGTGTTGTGATCAATCATTCCTCCATGGTAACCTGGAAACAAAACAATAAGTTTATCCTAGAGGATATGTCAGTTATATCTGGTAAATGATTACAATAAGTATTTATCTCAATAATGCTCTCATGTTACCAAGTATAAAACTTTTCAAATATTTCTATCACAACTATAGTGTTTAATTGTAATGAGGCAGTTATCAAACTTGACATGTGAAAATTTGAATCTTATCAACTTAATCAATCAAACCTGGAACCTGAAGTCTTGTCCTCAAGAATGAGTGTTGTTGTTTTTCTTCTGACTCTCCTTCACTCAAGATGACAAGCATTCTCTTCAACCTGTCCTCTGTACTAAGATAATATGCTTTCTTGACATAAATATGAGTTAGAGAATAAACTCTATAATCTCAACCTTAATCAATCTAATATTTTTGACTTTAATTTTGACCATTGGTTAGTATGATAGTCATAACTTCAAAAGATCAAAATACAACCTAGATGTTCATAATATCATAAAAAATAGAGGCATATTAAATTAATAAAACATGAGGTGCATTGTTCCTCTGAATGTGTTGGATCTGTGTAACACCCATGTTTCCCCTAGCTTGTAATTAATCATTAATCATAATCACCATGCTATGGCATGGGAACAATGTAAATGTATTATTGTTTGAATTGCAAACAACTGACTGTGGGGCGAAGCCTTGAAATTACTGGCCATGATATCACTAGAGGAAAGAATGTGAAAACTATAAGAGAGGGTTCATTATATCGTATGACCCTAAATTTCCCTTATTGAGGATAACAAACCTCCTTCGGTTCCCAAGGAGGAATCAGGTAATGAAGAAAGGATCGGTGGTTGAACCATCAACCACCCCTATGAATGGAATCATGGTCTAGCTGCAGAAGGTCAGCCCAAAGTACCATAAGGTATTGCATACCCAGACTGACCCGAGTTTTCTTCTAACAGAAGGAACATAATAGGAAGGATAACCTTCTTAAGGAAGGATGTGCATGCAAGGCATGAAAAGAATAAAAAAGGGGAAAAGAAGAGAACGTAGAGAGATTTCTAGCGGATAACGAGACCTGAGCATAAGGCCGCGACCTTGATGTTGAGGAAGCATCTAATAAACCTCACAAAAGCTGTGAAAGAGAAAGGACCTTTGAGAATTGGCATAAATTCCCTAGTGATATCATGGCTTGGCATAGGGGTGGCTAGAGTGCTAAGAATAAATGCCTCTGAGCCTATGGTTGGGTGGAAAGTCGGACACCCACAGTCAGTTAGTTGGGTGCAACCTGTAATAGATAAGTGTTCTCATATCCTGTGTAATTGGACTGTAACTGTAGATTAAAGTTGGATATCCTATGAATGTTGTAGGGATGTGCATGTTTTCTTGATGGCTAGATTGTACCCCTTTATCTTTGCTTGATTGTAGAGTTAAGCAAGGAAGGAACTATATGGTTTGTATATGTAAATGATCGAGCCTTGTAGTGGCTCAATTTTAAGAAGATGAGCTATGAGTTCATCTACCTTGGACATAGTTTCCCTGTATGCATGTCGATACTCCCAACTGTTTGAGTCTCCTGGGAAAAAGGGAGTTTTTTAAGCTCAGGAGAAAGAGTGCAAAGAGTGCGCCAGTGCCTAAGTTCTTGAAATGATGAAACTCGTAAAGGATAGAAAGATTTAAGTCTCAAAAGGGAATATCCTTTCGTTTGGAAAGATTAGAAAACGAGATCCGTTCAGGAGGACCCAAGGTATGTCATGATCATTGGATTTGGAGAAGGAGCGTAGGTGTTAACTCCTCGAATCCTTCAGTCTTCATGAATTCGATGAAATTTGTTATTTGTCATAAAGGAGATGGATTCTATGAAGTCCTAGATCCTGAAGTTAATCTGGGTCGTAGATCTAAGGATGCCCGGGAACTATCCCAACCGTCGGATCTACGATGTGGTTAGCCCGACATTGATCGCTTTGAGAATATAGGGGTTTTGTAACGTCAAAACCCCTCGAAGGACAGAGTCGCAAAGTAATGTGGATCGTGGATCTAAGGATCCTTCAGGATCCCTCTCAATCATTGATATACAAGGCACATGTGGTGCTAGATCCTTTAGTCCGGAGACTGAGCATTTTGGGGAATTTGATGGGTGGTGTGTCGAGAAGATATGAAGCCCGAAGTAGTGAGAGTCATCGATTCGAGGACACTTCGAGACTTTTCCAAACTTTCATATTTGGGATGTGGTCAGCCTGACACTGACCAACTCTGAGAGAAAAGAGGATTTTTCATTTTAAAACTCCCAAAGGCCGGAGTCGTGAAGTAACGTTAGTCGTGGATCTATGGATCCACGTGGCTAGATCTCGACCGTGAGATTTGAGGCATGTTAGAAGGCTGTCAGTCTGGTGTGATGTGGTAATCCGACATCACTAGGGTTATGTGGACCCACGATTGATGTGCCATGTGTTAGCTCGATCTGTGATTTTCATAGACCATTTATGCCTGATGGAATGTGACACGTGCTACCCCTGGCCCTTCTACATGTCAGCCCTTGGTATGTGCCCACCTATCCAAAGTGGTTGGTGAAGTGACTGAAACTTTGAGAGTCCGGGACTTCAGGACTCTGAAGGATTTGGGGTGTAGCATAATAGAGGGACCAAAAAGGCCTGAAGGTCGGAACCACGTGGTAAGCTTATGAGACTGTGGGAGTTCGAGACTCCGTAAGGTCTCGTGTGTAGACAGTAAGGAGGTGCTCAACGTTGAAGTGAAAAAGCACCTAAGTGACGAAGTTTGTGTTGGACTACGTGTTAGACACTTGCGTGTTAGACGAATATTGAGTCTAGTCATGGGATCAGATGGTGGATGGACTTCCATCGTGGATGAAGGAACCTGGAGACAATACATGTGAGGTGGATTCACGTGGCCCTCAACCAATGAACACCTGAAGAACTTTGGAAATCCATAAATTGTAACCCAAAGCTTGGATTTGAGCCTGATAGTAGTCATTAGAATGCTACAAATAAGTAGAAGAGAATGAAGACCTCAGATAGAGGATTTGAAATGTTAAGGAGAGGAAAATTTTGATGCCCCATCCCTAGGAAAGTTACTTAGGGTTCAGGTGTGTTACAAATTGGTTTCAGAGCACGGAAACAACACTTGGCCTGCTTGGGCTCATGCATGAGTCATATGAAAATATTTTTGGAGGAATTTAAGGGGTAACACCCTATCTTACCACATTCCTAAGAGGTTTAGTCAAACCTCTACCAAAGAAAGGAATGAAACCCGCTGTTGTTTATAGATGTTTTGGTGTTTCCAAATAAAGAAGTTGACTTCACTAGGAAATTGTACGTGTTGTTGTACAGTCATAAGATTTGGTTACCAAGGCTAAGATGATCCTGTGGATAATATTATTGCCAAACATAATTTTTTTGCATAAATTCCTTGAGTAGAAGGATGTAGATTAAAATACAGTTGGGATTTTACCCAACAAGATTGAATCATGATAGTCTGTGGCAAAGGAAGCCTATCATTTCTTTGGGAAATTATAGTCGATCGTACATGAGTGGGATTATGCTGATGGGCACTAATAGCAAGACTTGGATGTGAACAGATGGAAAGGATCCGTTGCAGTAGTAATTACTGCTTTAATGAAGGGTTAAACCTTATATATGTGTATAATCCCTCACGATTAGAGGAATGAATCTGGTGACCATTCTCTGAAAAGGGAGAGCATGTGTAGCTCTCGGGTTTCGAAGGGAACTGAGAAACAAATTCTTTTTGTGTACAAGAATTGTTCGGCAGGTTTTTTTCTAATCAAGATGATAAATGGAGTTGTATAAATATAGAGTGATTGAGTGAGAAATCACAATAGCCTCCCTTGCTTGGTGGATAGGAAACTAATCTGCCAGAATTCTTGTGGGAGGAGGAGAGTGGCCTCCATCCCTGACTGTTGCTGAACATAAGGAAGAATTCTAGGTGTAATAGTTAAGACTGATTTTGATCTAAAGATACTTTGGATTTCTGAACTAGAATACATAGTAAGGAACATAACTCGAAATTGCATTTGGTCTTTAAGGGAATAGTCCAAATACTATTAGACATTAAAAAATTATTATAATTAAGGTAAAATGGTTGATTAAATGTTGATCCTGAATGTGGTAAAGGAAGTGTTGGGGCACTTATAGAATCCCAATGGGTCAGATTGACATCCAATGGTGGATGGTAGCCATATAGATATAGTTGGACCCTAGTTAAGGGAATCTAGAAAAGGATTTCCTTCATCAGAAGGTTTGTTGATCAAGACCAGTTGGAAGCTAGATTGGTTGTTTTATCACCTTGGGCATGGTTATAATTTCCCAGAATGTATGTATGAGTGGGAAATGTTTTCATGAAAGTTGAGGCAAGAGTGTTTTCTTGCTAGCTTTTTATCGCATAGAAAGGGAAACATAACTATGACTATGTCTATTAAAATTCTAGGTGGATATCTTGTGAATGACTGCAAGCTCTCAACTGAGAGGGAGGCTTAGTGTTGAGTGTCCCTATAAGGATTTTCATAAGGATGGCAGCAATATCCTTGGAGGAGGATTTGGAAGTCTTATATGTCCATGTGCATGTATGACATGGAAAGGGTGCAAGAAATGAGCTTGCATGATGAATGTTTGGATAGGTTTGTATGTGTTTGAATGCATGGGTTAATTCATTGTGAGGCTTCTTGACATGAAGTCTGATATTAATACCAATTAGGTATGAAATATATTATATGTGAAAGTGATGCACATGCATGATGTAAGGATAAATATATACTAAAGGCACAATATGGCTGCCTTGATGAGTGATATGTAAGGCCAGAATTGCACTTGCCAAGATTAAGTGAATACCATGGATGCATGGTTGAATCCATTTTGAAGAGTCATGAATTTTCTTCTTTGAATGATAGCTTAAGGGGAATTTTCTCCATTCCCTCAAGAAAGAGTAGTATAAATAGAAGAAAGAGTGAATGAGCAAGGATGCTCTGTTGTCATGATAAGAGGCAAATGATTCTGCCTTTGAGGGTCACATGAGAATGATTGTGAACAATCATGAGTTGATTGATTTTAAAATAGAGATGTAGCTGGGCCATGAAATATACCTATGGCAGCTACACACAAGCTTATGATTATGCATATGGTTAAGCACATCATGGATGTAAGTTAAAAAAACTAGAATATTGGTGGATACATAATTTGGATTCATGACAAAGATGCATGTTTATATTCCTTATGAAATATTTGGTACCTAGCTAAAGACAACTCAAGGTTGAGGCTATCATATATAGTGAAGGATATGCAATAAGGAAGTTGCATGTTGAAGGAGTTCCATGTGGAGGAACTTTGTGAAGACTATGTAAGGAGAACATAGTCACAACCTTATTGATTGTTGAGAATTAAGCAACATATATATATATATATATATATATATATATATATATAAGAATCTTGGATTACATTTTGAAAAACATCATGTAATGAATAGAAGACTAATAATGAATCTTGACAATTTCGATAATCAAATGGTAATATGTAGGATTCATAGGTTCATGATTCATTATGGACAAAAGGATTTTCTATTAAAGCATGTTGATGTATACTAAGAGTTAGGATGAGCCTAACCAAGGATTCTCAAGAAAAGTGCAGAAAGATCACAATAAGAAGTAGGTTGCATAAGTAAAGGGGGAGAAAAGGAGGAACACTTTTCTCACCCTAAGAACCCTAAATTATGTAACAAAGACTTAGGATTAAAAGAGCAGTTGTGGAAACCAGTACAACTGGTAAAAGGAAAACAAACCCTCTGAGTATGATTACATGAATAAATGAGTATGTTTGACTGAATAGGCTTAGTTGAAGTCATGATTAAAAAAAGGCAATGAGGCCTTAGAGATAATTCAACTAGGATGAAAAGTCCCAGGTGGTGTAGAAAGAATTGGAAGAAGGGGGGATCCCTCAATTATTTTCTTGTTGAGTATTATGTTTTCTTTGGGATGAGAGAGTTGGTACGTTGATGAAAGTAAAAGGTTTTGAAACCATAGTGATGATCGTTATATTGATGTAGAAACAATTGAGATCTGTTTGTGTTGCACTCATGGAAACATTAAGGATAATGTGATGAAGTGCATAAAGATATGTTAGGACATGTCTAAAAATGTTTTATTGCCTTAATGTTATGCACAAAACTTTTGAAAGGTAGTTGTATGCCATGGATACCCAAGTATCATATGATTCAGGAAGAAAACCTTGATCGAATTAGGTTAATCAAGGACCTGACAGAGGAGATGAATGTGATCCGTTCATCAGAGAGAAAACCGATAGCAGTCGTGAGATCGACTTCAATATCCACTGGAGTTAACGGATTAAACACCAGTCATCCGGTTAGATCGATGGTCGGGGATCATTGCAGAATGCGAAGGAAAAATTAACAGACGTACTAGTTCACGGTTCGCAATCATCCAACACTGTTGATCTCGTCGGGGTGGAGGATCAATGACCTCGGTTAAAAGATTCAGGCGAGAACTTTTTAGATTGAGGAGGTTGAACTCTCCACTAAAGAGTGAGCATATTGGGGTTCTGCAATCACTGTGAACTGCCAGTGTGTGAACAATCGGGGGTGAACCTGCAAGGAACCCACATGTTAATGCCGCGTAAACGCGTACTGTGATTGGGTTATGTCGTTGAATTTAGAAAATCGAAGCTCTGAATTCTCTGTCAAACACTTATGTGTTGTAATTATTATTATATGGAAATCATGTGGTTTGAAATCGATCAAGGGATAATATTGACGACCCACAATCATTGTTGATATTTCATATGCACACGGGTTATCGTTGAGACCTGTAATTGTAATTTAAAATCAATATAGCATTGTTTTGAATTTGGGATCCGATCATAGATTGGACGGCCCGTGTTTTGTAGATATCGGAGGAGAGTTAAACCATGAGATAGTTTAGGTTCCATAATCCCTTGCCATCATTGGATTTGGGGGAAGACGGATCTACACCATTGATTTGCAGACAAGGGATTAAGCCAGGATCATAGCGCCTAGATACGGTAGATGAAATGATAACGCCTGAAAATAATAGAGTCAAGGTCACAACTCTTGGTCGCATGGAGAGGAAACAGAGTTCCTCCAGGCTAGTCAAGGAAGATCGAGCTTAGCACTTTGTGTTAGACTGTGGTTGCAGGGACTGGTTCTATGGGAATAAAGGTGCTCATAGTTAGCACATTGCATGGAATTGCTTCGAGGAAATGCATGTTTTCATAAAGGGAAGACAATGGACCTTCCTAAATTTTACTTACATTGTATGGGTGTCAAAGAAAATCAAATTTGGGTGGCCATGAGTGTGGGCACCTTGGTTACTAAGGAAGAAAGAATGATTGGGTGCATTCAAGAGAAACTTATAGTTTCATATGTGCCGACTTGGGATTATGATCAACCTATAGTAGGAAGCAAAGTACGACTGCAATAATGAATGAAGATGAATAAGACATATGGTGAAGAGCTTGGCTAAGCTCCAACACACCATATAAAAGTGCTTGTTATAAAGTGTGGCAAACTTGAAATCAATGCAAGGGTGCATTGGGTATGAATGTGGCCACAAATGTTGGCACATTCATTAAAGTCAATTGATATCTGAATTACATTTTGAAAATTTGGTAGGTTGAAATGATGCATAGGTAAGGGATGATGTTTCCTTCCATATTTTGCAATTGTTAGAATGCACAAGTTAAGAAAGGTTGTGATGACATTTTAAATGCGATGAGAANAATATATATATATATATATATATATATATATATATATATATATATATATATATATATATATATATATATAGATAAACATGAGAAACTAACAGTTTGTTTGGTTGTGTAAAGAATGAATTGCAGGAAGAAAGAGTCTTGGATATGGCAGTATTGTAAGCCCATAAGGAAGACCAATTGCATACTGAGATAAACTGCTATGGGGAGGAAAGTCCCATGCTTGTGAATCTATTCTCTATGTGGAAAAAATCTAGAAAAACAAAATGTGGAATTGGAAATATGTAGGTGATAGATTTGCAATAAAATTTTGAAATTCAGAATTTATGATGATGCCTCATGAATTTCTGTATACCTGTGATACAGGTGAGAAGAAAATATTTGTCTAGAAAGGACAGATGAAGGCTGTCAAACTGAGAAATCATGAAAAATGGCTACTACTGAGCCATGGGAACCTCGTGGTAAGCCACGATCACCTGGAATATGTTGTGTTGAGGTAACACAAGCCAGAGGGACGCCTCGGCTGAGAAAGTATGAGGGACACCTCGACTCTAAGGCTCAAAGAAGTCTCTAGAAATCTTCTTGTGTGAGAAAGCCTTGGAAAGGCAAGATAGATCACATGAGGGATTGTATAGCAGAGAAGGGGATGCTTGAGCCTCAACCTGGAGGGTGAGTGACCGCAAGGAAGAGGAGACTTTGATAATTATTATAAACTATTGATTGGGATCATGCACACAATGGGTATGTCAAGGAAAACTAGTGAGCCAAGATAACAAGACAACCATTTGGATGCAAATCTACAAACTGCACAGATAAGTACTGTGCTAGATTATGAAATTTTCCTCTTGAATTTTGAACAACAGTAAAATGTTTTCGCATGAGACTATGATTAATGTGCTTGTTGTCCAAGAATTTTTTGAAGGCAAGCGAAGAAGGCAAAGAGGCTAAAAAGGACCTGACCAAGAAAGAGGGTCAACACTTCTGAAGCATTGAAATGAGAAAGGCCTTGTTAGCACTCAAAATGGTTTTGTAAATTTTGAGGCACTTTCATTCGTTCATGCTTGATTTGTCGATTTCCTCAGGCATTTTCCATTGTCATTATCTTCAAAATCCTCATAAATCCTTAACAAGCTTCCATTGATCATTTTTTTCCCGAGACTCTTGTGACTCTATCTTTGACCTGCAATATAAAAAAGAATAATTGTTGTTTTGCCCAAGATCCTTAGTCTTAATGCATTCCTAGTTTTTCAAATAAAAAATATATAATTTTATTTGAGCTTTTTATTAAAAGTGATGTGTCCACACAAGTGAACTATAGGTCTAGTTCTAAGCTAAGACATATAGCATACCAACGTCCACATGTCAAGCACAGTCAACACATAAGTAACCAAAGCCAAAACACATATCAATACAACTCATACCAAGCCTCCAAATGTTCAAAGGTCGAGGAGAGGCTCCAAAGGAGATCCTCATAGAAGTTAAAGGATAATAGAGCATTGAGTAGTGTTGAAGACTTTAGGCAGAAATCCAAGTGTCCATAAGAACGCCTGAGAGGTAAAGGCCTGCCAAATGTCAAATAAAAATGGATCGCTCAACAAACACATTTATACCAACTGCCAAAAAGTCTTATTCGATGGGGTAGTATTCACATGGTTCACAGGTTAAAACAACAAATATCGACTTCAAACAGATATCCAGATCAACATCATTTTTTATTTTCTAAAACTTGCAGGGTGTTGAATGTTTATGGCTCTGAGGATTAGATCATTCCTATTACAGATGCTTTTGAATTTGATAAAATCTTTTATTTGAACTGGTTTATTACATAAACCTAAGGTGTCTTTAAAGGTGGGAAGAATCAAGACTACAGTGAGAAACCTTGTCATATACCTTGATTTTCAAGGAATTTTTTTCATTGTTTTAAAGAAAAATGATTTCACGATCTTACACAAACCTTCTGGATCTGGCCACCGAGAATTTCCTGGCGTTCAGAGAGGTTGGAAAATGAATTCTTTGAGTCATGACTGTCCCGGGGATCATCTCAGAATTTGATGATGATAATTGAAATAGTGTGACATCAGATGTGTCGCCATCCATCTACCAAGATTGCATGATCATTGTGGCTAATCAACTTCCGTTGAAAGCTCACAAGAGGTCAGATAACAGAGGTCGGGCATTCAACTGAGATGACGATTCTTTTCTTTCATAGATGAAGGATGGGTTACCATATGATATGGAGCTCATTTATGTTGGTATTATGAAAGTAGAAGTTGATCTGAGTGAACAAGATGATGTTGCGCAAGTTCTCCTTGAAAATTTTAAGTGCTTGCCAACCTTTTTCCCTCCTGATCTTTTGAGAAAATTTTACCATGGGTTTTGCAAGCAACACATTTGGCCATTATTCCTGTTATACAATATTTTCATCATCCCTATGACCATTAATGATGTAAACCTGTCCATAGTCTTCAGAGGGGTCAGTGGTCTGAGTTCCTGAAGAAAGAAGGGAGAAGAACTTTTCCTGAGAAAATAAGTTGCATTTTCCTTTATGAAAACCCTATTAAAGATGATTTTCACATGCTACACTATCACCAGGGTGCAAGAATGCCTGATTCTTGCAGGCTGCATCATAGCTGGGTTGTGAGACGTTCGTAGGTTGTTCTATAAATAAGGTGCAAGAATGCTCATACGTGGGAAAAACGAACATCTTCTCGATGCTTCTAGAAGGAGAAACTTCCATGGTGAGGTGGCATCCGAATGGTTTGGATCTTACTTCCTTTCATGATTTGGTGGGATCATCCTAACCTCCTCACCTTATCCTCTTCAGCTTATAAAAGGAGAGGAGCTCTCATGGAGAAAGTTGGCTTGGATGAGATTAGCTTTTAGCTTTGTAGCTTTTGGGATTAGCTTGGATTGGATTAAGCTTTGGAGATTGTTAGCTTGGCTAGATGAGCCATTTTGTCAAGATAGATTGTGAATATTATTAGATCTATGCTCTCAGAATTATTGGAGTGTAAGTGTGTGGGGAACGAAGGACAGTTGGAAGGGACCTTACGACATCAAGGCCATGGTTGTAATCTCTCTTTCACATTTAATATGATACAATAATATGATTCTTTCCTATAAAGCTTGTTGTGTTTTATTGTATGATTCCTTGATCACATACATAGGTTTATATTGAGTTTATGCTATTATTATCACTTTGGTTGGTTGCATTCTTTTGCAAGATTATCATTATATGAGTGCTGGAATGGAGCTAGGATGGCGATGGCAAGAGGAAGTGACGTTTAAACAGTATTTCACCTATCCCTCTTTAGTTAGTAAATTCAACATTTAAAACTTAAGGAAAGCGTCATGTTTTGATGTGTTTTTTTCTAGATCTAGGTGGATCTAGGGAGATCAGTTAGTGTCCACACCTACCGATTTATCCAATAACAAAATTGGCAACCATACTGGGGAACAAATTGTTTGCTATTTAGTCTATTTTCCCTTTCTTTGATTGCTTGTTTTCTGGTTTCTAAGTCCGTGGGAGATCCATCCAGACTCTCTGGATCTGAAAGTTCACTTATACTCTTTTGTCCTTTTCCAAATTCTCTTTGATTTCAAGCAGTCTCACATTGTACTGGTCTACAGCTTGTGAAAACCCCTCAATTTTGTACCCTATTGTGTAATTCAGTGCGACATGTTTGCACCCTACCTGTGTCCAGCTTGCGAACTCCATTGATTTTCGCACTGCACTCTATAGCTAGGCTGCGAACCCATTTAAAATTTTTGTTTGGAATTAGGCTTTCCTATCTTTTCATGCCTAGTTTTTTTTTTATCAGCTGGATTGAACTTTTGGAGCCAGTATTGATCTGTTTATAGTCTGCTTGACATTCTTTGAGTTGCTTTTGGCCATCTTTTGTTTGTTTTGTTTTGAAGGATTATTCTCTTTCTTTGAGTGTCTTTCAATTCCAAAGCCTGTGTTTTCTTTAGAATTGTTTAGGGAAAGATCAGATTTCTTCTGAAGCATTGGTGTACAATATTTTTTGCTCATTTCTTGAGAATATTGATATTGATGAGTTTTAAGATTTTGGGACTGTGCATCTAGGAATGATAAATGTTTTCTCCTTCTCGTAGCATAGATTTCATAGAAATGAAAAGATTGCATCTTCATCTCTTTGTATAACTTTCGAGTTGGTCAAAACACCATATTGTACATGCCATTTTCCTTTTGAGTAACAAAAACCATAAAATAAAGCACTTATAAAAATTGATTAGATATTTTTATCTTTTCTGGTAGCAAACCTACATTAGATTAGTCATAGGGATTTGGAATAGGTGTGAAAGATAACTTTCCAAAGATGCAAACAAACATAGTATCTTGTGATAGGGAGAGTTAAATCCACTTACTACATTTTGTCCTGGGAAACCCTTCTATCACAAGGGTCAATCACGAGGTCACATTGAGACTGGCAGAGTTACTCACCCTGCTTTGTTGGTCTTGGTGTAGAGATTACGTGTATTATGGGGGTCTCTTGAGAGGTATACCCACAATGATGAGTGGAAGCATTTCAAGTTGATTTTGGGCTAGATCCTTGCACATGGATCAGACTGTCGATTGTTTCCCCAAGCATCGCTGTAGTGATTGGTAACCTTAGTGGCCTATATCTTTAGGGTCTTTACATAAGGCGACTATGGAGGGTCAAGTCTTCATGGTACCTAGAATCGACGTTGGCCAAACTCACTCGGGCTCCTTGGAGGGTATACCCACGATTATGTGTGGGAGGTTGAACCAGGGTGTAAGTCCATTAAGAAGGTCGTCAACATAACTTTTCCACCTGCTCTATCTCATCCCCTTCTTACATTGTTCTCATGACGTTGGATTTCATCACCAACTAGTGTGCTCATTGTGAGAATGTTTTGTTTGCTTGCTTTCTTACTAGATTTTTAGCGTTTGTTGTTTGTTCTCCCTAGTGGACTCTAGATTGGATTTTTTTTTTTAATGACGTCAGTTCCCTAAATGACCAATGAAGGAACCTCTTCTCCAGGGGAACCTTTTGTTTTTCCTTCTTACGGAAACATTGGTCCTCCTCACATCGCTACTTTGAGCCTTCAAGGTCTCACAATTGGATTACCGGTATGGTTGTTTTCCACTCAGGTAATCCCGAATGCAGTAAGTGCTTCGGTCATAAGAACTTACCCCAAAGAGAATCAACCTCATGTTGATCCTTCACCTTCTTCACCAACAAGGTATTCTTCGCCTTCTTCACTTGCAAGGTCTCCTTCCATTTTGTCTTCTTCGTCGAGTGAAAGTTCTGAAGCTAGTAACCCGGTGAATAAGAAGAAGAAGAAAAGAAAGATTAAGAAGAAGAAAGATAAACAAGGGTCAAAACCTCCAACCACTGTAAAACATGTTGGAAAACAACCAGTTACTGTTAATCATGTTGGGAGTGTTGATGATGTCAAGATCACAAAAACAACTCATAAACCCAAGTACCCTTGCAGGCTTTGTAAGGGTAGCCATCTTCTTAAGGATTGTCCTGGTTTATCCAAGGTTATAGAAGTATGGTCTACACACCCTGACCAACCCATGTCATTAGCCTATGACAACATGTTGATGATCTCCTGTCAATTAGTCACGATAGCATTGGGAAGAAGAAAAGTAGAGTCAAGTTCCTATGCATGTTATGAAAAGGGAGTAATCTAACTCACCTTTGCCCTCATATGGACAAAGCCTCAAAATTATTGGAAGACATGACTGTTTCACAGCCTCAAATTCTATCTTCGTATCGTAATTTTTCTCTGAACCCCCCTGTACTTGATGGAATGATCACTCTGGACCCATCACTGGTCAATCCGATTGATCATGTCGTCAATCTGGTCACGTCCTTAATTGAACTAGTTGACAAAGTGGTTGATCTGATACCATCCTCGGTCAATCTTGCTCTCCCCTCAGAGAGTGAAACTAAAGCGTTTGATCCGATCCCATCCTCGGTCGATCCCACTCTCCTGTTAGAGAGTGTCACCCAAGTGGTCGATCCGTTTCCACCTGTCGACCCCATTCTCCCCTTGGAGAATGAAACCCACATGGTTGATCTGATCTCGTCATCGATCGATCCTACTCTCCCGCTAAACATTAAACCTGATACTGCCCACGTTTTCTTGTTGATACAAACTCTGCCGTGTCGGGGAGTATTCCTCCTTCTCCTGTGAAACCCCCTCCAAGTAATGAGGCCATCCCTTTTAATTGGGGTGTGCTAACTGGACCTCGTCTTCCCTCTCACATTCCTTTCTAGATTACAATGCAAGTTTGTGGTTGGGACGTTCCTCAAATGTTGATAGATGAAGGTGTGTCCATTAGCATTTTGTCCTCTTTTGCTTGGCAAGCTTTGGGTTGTCGTCAGCTTGCCCTGGTTATGAAAAATTTGTTAGCTTTTAACAGAAGAACCAATCATCCTTTAGGGACCCTTCCTCAATTTCCGGTAACTTTGGGAGGGAAGACTATCTTTATTTATGTCATGGTAGTCCAGGACCCATTAGATTTTTCTTTACTCCTTGGGCGAGATTATGTCTATGCCATGAAATATATTGTGTCTACTTTTTTCTGTGTAATATCTTACCCTCACGATGGACAAGTTGTGACTGTTGATCAACTTTCATTCATTGACCCCAATTGGATTGCCTCCCTAAATGGTTCTTATATGAAGACAGTATCACCCCTGCCACATGTCAATTATGTGGCGTTGTCTCCCATGACTTCAACTTCTGATGACTTAGATCCAGTAGTTGACATGGTGATCTCTTCGATAGGGTTGTTAGAGCCTGATCTCTTTACTCCTGCCATGACACTCGACATGGTGTCCTTCCAGAGTGTGTTTCTTCCTTCCAGTGAAGACCTCTTAGAAGCCATGACCGAGTTTTGTCCCTTGACATGGTGTCATTTCAGAGCATTGTCCTCTTGGAATCCATGATCAAGAAGAGAGATGTCGAGGATAGTTTTTTCATCTTTGAGTCAACCTCTTTAAAAAATGAAACATAGGTATTTGAGCATGGTTTTCTAATTTCAAGCTCATTAAAAAATGAAACCACTTACGAGGATAGTTTTTCATCTCTGTGGCGACCTCGTTAAAAAAAATGAAATAGAGGTTATGAGCATAGTTCCCGTTTCTGTGTCAAGCTCATTAAAAATGAAACAGTGGTCTTGGGATTATACCTAGAGTCACGAGCATAGTTCTTTTCCTGTGTCAAGCTTGTTTAAAAATGAAACATATTGTTCCCCCTCTCTATTTGAGTCAAGTCCTTCGTCTAGTATTTGAAGCTTCATTTCATTCTCCTTCGCAGTTGGATGAAATGAAGCTTGGGGGGAAATACTTTCAGCCTCTGGACTTCATGCTGAAGTAGAGCCGCAAGTTTCTTAAGATGGGGGCTAAGTACCAACCATCCTTGTGTAATGCTTGGGAAGTCCAAGCATAGTTTTCTATGGTTCAAGCTTCTTTAAAAATGAAACCACCTACCTCAAGCATAGTTTTCTATGGTTCAAGCTTGTTTAAAAATGAAACCACCTACCTACAAGCATAATTTCCTTTGGTTAAAGATTGTGTAAAAATGAAACCATGTCTAAGCATAGTTTTGTTTTGTTTTAAATCTTGCGTAAAAATGAAAACAATCCCGAGCTTAGTCTTTGTTCTTTCTCATGCTCGTAAATACATGAGAATAAGTTACCGATATTAGTCTTTATTCATTCTCGTGCTCATAATCAATGAGAACGTAACCGAGTATACTTTTATCACTTTTTCGGACTTGTAAAGGTTATATGAAAAAGGAACCCCCTGGAGTTCCCTTTAGGCTCCTTTTAGACTCTCTAAACATGAAAAGATTGCCGAGTGATCTTGTTCTCTTCATGCTCATTAAAGTATTTGAAGAAAACATTTGTTGAGTGATAGTTTATCTCTTTTTCGGTCTCATCAGACTACTTTACGAAAAATGAACTAAGAGAGTTCTCTTTAAGTGTTTTTCAGAATCTCTAAACATGAAAAATCCCTGAGTTTTCTTTCTTTGGACTCGTTAAACAAACATTGAAAGGCCCATATGGGACCAAACCACTCCTTCTTAGGGTTCATTAAACATACTCCGAGGGAATCGTCCGAAGGATGAGATTACATCAACAAGCATATGTTATCCTCCTCAATCTTGTGTAAAAATAAAGAGGTACTCGCCAGAAATGGTGGGGGAAAAATTGGGAAAGAAATGTGTCTAAACCTATATTTCATGGAAGAGCCGCTTTTGAGCATCACACCCTTTCACTCGCTTTGTGTCTAGGTTGGAAAATCCACTTGTCTCTTGATCATACTCCCTTATAAGATTACAAATTGGTTTGTGATCCCTATTTTTGAGTTAGTTTTTCCAAGACAATTGTCATGTCGTCAATATGTTCAAAGAGAAGTTCAACCCGGAAAGCCTTCTATTGCATTGGCCATTTCTGTAGTCCTTAAGCCTTCTATTGCGTCATTGATGTGGGATACATTAAGGCCCTCCTATGACGAGTTTTTTCCTATTGAATTCAACTCATTATCCAGGAATTAGACTTAGAAACTAATTGGTACCTTGGAACTTGCATGCCTCAATGGCAGGTTTCCTCGCTTTCAACAGTGGTTTTTTATTATTGACCCCTGATTGGGAGATTTCGCTGAGTGTTCGACCTCAGCTCATTGATTCACATTCGTTGGATTATACTAGTGTACCTTGGGAGTCATTGACATTAATGGTGTTTTCCCTCGCGCTCGTTAACGATATACACTAATGATCGGTAATCAAGTGGTTTCTACCATGTTCGACTTCGACACATGTATTCGCATGGTTAGATTTGTACTATAGAGTGGTGGAGATGAAGACCCTGGATATTTTCTGACAGATTCAAGTTGCATTGGAGTATATTCAGTTTGTACTGTTGCATAAATCCACATTGTATGTCTCGTGGCTATGTTCAAATTTGAGTCTTTAACACATAGATCCACATTGTATTTTTGGTGGCTATGTTCAGATTTGAGTCATAATGGCATGGATCCACAGTGTATGTTTGGTGGCCATGACCTATCTTACTTGACATGGATCTTCACATGTCAAAATTTATGCTATGATTCATTTGTATTCTGATTATAGGAATTCCTACCTTAGTGATGATATATTATTGTACTGTATTTCCTTGTTTGTTTGCAGGTTTCCGATCGACTGTTCCTTGTTCCCTACACACACTCGACAAAGTATTTCAGGTATCACTCTATTCTAACTTCATACTTTGGTGGGCTCTCTATTACACATGATTTTCGTCATCCTTATGACCGTTAATGGTGTAAACCTATCTGTAGTCTTTAGAGGGGTCAGTGGCCTGAGTTCTTGAAGAAAGAAGGGAGAAGAACTTTTCCTGAGAAAAGAAGTTGCATTTTCCTTTATGAAAACTCTATTAAAGATGATTTTCACATGCTGCACTATGGCCAGGGTGCAAGAATGCCTTATTCTCGCAGGATGCATCATAGCTAGGTTGCAAGAGGTTCGCAGGTTGCTCTATAAGAAGGGTGCAAGAATGCTCATATGTGGGAAAAACGAGCATCTTCTCGATGCTTCTAGAAGGATAAACTTCCATGGTGAGGTGGCATCCTAATTGTTTGGATCTTACTCGCTTTCATGATTTGGTGGGATCATCCTAACCTCCTCACCTTATCCTCTTCATCTTATAAAATGAGAGGAGCTTTCATGGAGAAAGTTGGCTTGGATGACATTAGCTTTTAGCTTTGTAGCTTTTGGGATTAGCTTGGATTGGATTGAGCTTTGGAGATTGTTCGCTTGGCTAGATGAGCCATTTTGTCAAGATAGATTGTGAATATTATCAGATCCATGCTCTCAGAATTATTGGAGTGGAAGTATGTGGGGAATGAAGGACAGTTGGAAGGGACCTTACGACATCAAGGCCATGGTTGTAATCTCTCTTTCATATTTAATATGATACAGTAATATGATTCTTTCCTATAAAGCTTGTTGTGTTTTATTGTATGATTCCTTGATCACATACATAGGTTTATATTGAGTTTATGCTATTACTATCACTTTGGTTGGTTGTGTTCTTTTGCAAGATCATCATTATATGAGTGTTGGAATGGATCTAGGATGGAGATGGTGAGAGGAAGCAGCGTTTAAACGGTATTTCACCTATCCCTCTTTAGTTAGTAAATTCAATATTTAAAACTTAAGGAAAGCATCATGTTTTGGTGTGTTTTGTTCTAGATCTAGGTGGATCTAGGGAGATCAGTTAGTGTATGCACCTACCTATTTATCCAATAACAATTCCATTACATGTTGCCTCTTTCTCTAAGGCATGGGGTTTGCTATGTTCGATCACTCTGGCAGGCTTATGTATCTACAAACAAAATTTTTGCAGACAAGGTCATGGAGGTGATTAGTCCAAAAGATAACTATGTCTAGGTCCATGATTATCATCTCATGGTGCTTCCCACCTTCCTCAGGAAATGGTTTCCTAATGTCAATCTTGGATTCTTTCTACACAACCCCTTCCCTTCATCTGAAATTTATCGAACACTGCCAGTCAGAGATGAGATTCTTAAAGCTCTTCTTAACTCAGTATTGATAGGTTTTCATACCTTTAATTATGCAAGGCATTTTCTCTCCTGTTGCAGTAGGATGTTGGGTCTCGAATATGAGTCTAAAAGTGGATATATTGGGTTGGATTACTATGGCCTTACTGTGGGCATCAAGATTCTTCCCATGGGAATACACATGGGTCAATTAGAATCTGTGTTGAATCTCGCCGATACAGAGTGGAGACTGAGGGACCAGTTCAAGGGAAAGAAGCTGCTACTAGGTGTGGATGACATGGATATTTTTAAAGGTATCAACTTGAAAATTTTAGCCATGGAACAACTACTCAAGATCCATCCAAAGTGGATAGGAAATGTAGTTTTGGTGCAGATTGCTAATCCTTCAAGGAGTAGGAGTTAAGATGTGGAAGATGTGCTAGCTAAGACACATTCTACGGCCAAAACAATCAACGAGACCTTTGGGAACCCAGGCTATGAGACTGTTGTATTGATAGAGAGGCATGTTCCATTCTATAAAAGAATTGCATTCTGCACCATTGCAGAGTCTGTTGTGGTCACTATAGTTATAGAGGATGCTTACCAACAAACAGACTCGTAATTTCTTAAGGTGGAAAATAATCAACATAGGGATGTTGGGTCAACTGCATTGAATGATTATCTGGTTGGAGACTATCTGTTGGTAGCTAATTTTGGTGACTCTCGATATGTTCTCTGCAAGTTTGGTGTAACACACCCACGATGAGATCAAATAAAAATAAAATAATTTCGTCCTTTTTATAGTAAAAAATCCTATCTCTCTATGGGTTCTAATTTGGACCGTCAGGGAACCAGCCCGGTCTTCCAGTTAAGGATCTCTGATTCTGAATCCAAATGACTATCTGAGATCTTGGTGGTCTCGTTCTATAATTAAACACAGAACCTTTCGGCTCCTTCGTCCAGGTTTAATGGCAACCATGACCTTCCCTTTTTCTCCCCTGTGAAATATCTGAGTATTGGGCGTTAGCTCCTTTTCTGGATAAGATCCCTCTTGATGTGACCTTGGGAAATGACCTTACATGAGCATGTGATTGCATACACAACCAAAGGTGGTTTGAATCAAACTACTTTTTGTCCCACAATTCTCCTCGAGCCTCCACGTGTCCTCTTTTCAAAACCATGGTTTGAATTGCAGCCCACCCTCAACTTTTTAATGTCTGTGCAACTCCTATCCCCGCAATGCTATGGGACCATCGATATCCCGATATTGATGGTACTTCTAAAACTGGCGGTTCAGATCTCCCCCTCTCAGACCTACGGATCAGATATGACCTCTTGCAAAATCAACGAATGAGATCTCCTTCATGGTTTCAGGTTTAGGGAGTTTCAACTCTGAAACCCTACTCTCTTCTGTACTTCAATATTATGAGTTGACAATCTAGGGACACCTTTCCTCCTAATCAACGACCTTGTCTTTACTTTGGGTGGTTGACCTTTCAGCTGGATCAACAGTTGTATGGCCCTCTTCTTGATCAACGGTCGATATCCCCTTTGGGTTTCAGACTTCTGAGATCTCAAATCTCAAACATCACCCTTTTTTCCCAATGGATTTTATCCGAAGGCTATAATCCACTGACGTGTGTCCTCTTGATCTGACGATCAAGGATTAATTCAGGTCTTTACCTGGAGTTCACAGATTTTCTCCACATCTCCCTTAGATCCGACGGCTATGAATTACTTCGGATATTTCTAGATATCTCATATCTACACCATGCCTCCTCTAAATCCGACGGATCGGATCCACTTTAGGTGATCTGATGCTTGATATTCACTTTAGATGATCTGATGACTCAGCTTCACTTCGACTGATCATACGATTGAGATTTACTTTGGATTTGTGGAAGTTCGGACTTTGGAAATCTCAACTCTCAAACATTTCCTTCTCTTGAATAGACAATATCTGACGGCTCAGATTCACCTTGGCGGTCCAACACTTGAGATTTACTTCAGGTGATCTAACGAATCATATCTTCTTCAGATGATTGGATGATTGAGATTCACTTCAGATTTTCGGGACTTCGGACTTCGCAAATCTCAAACCTCAACTAAGAAACTCTCGAATGGATTTCCTGAAGCTGTTGATCCAATGGATCTGATTCACTTTGGCAATCCGACGCTTGAGGTTTACTTCAGATGATCTGATGGCTCAGATCTACTTCGGATGATTGGAAAATTGATATTCACTTCGGATTTTTGGAACTTCAGACTTTGTGAATCTCAAATATCAACTGAGAAACTCTCGAATGGATTTCCCAAAGTTGCTGATCTAACGGCTCAGAGTCACTTTGGCAATCCGACGCTTGAAGTTTACTTTGGGTGATCTAATGGCTCATATCTGCTTTGGATGATCGGATGATTGAGATTCACTTCGGATTTTTGGAACTTCAGACTTTGTGAATATCAAATATCAACTAATAAACTCTCAAATGGACTTCCCGAAGCTGCTGATCTGTCGGCTCAGATTCACTTTGGCAATCCAATGCTTGAGGTTTACTTCAGATGATATGATGGCTCAAATATGCTTCAGATGATTGAATGATTGAGATTCACTTTGGATTTTTGGAACTTCAGACTTCGCGAATATCAAATCTCAACTGAGAAACTCTCGAATGGATTTCCCGAAGTTGTTGATCTGACTGCTCAGATTCACTTTGGAAATCTGATGCTTGAGGTTTACTTCGAATGATCCAACAGTCAAGGTTTACTTCGGGTATTTACTCGGAATCCATAGATTCACGCCACCTGTCCTTGGGATATGACGGTTCAGATCTACTTCAGATGATCCAATGGCTGAGGTTTACTTCGGGTCATCTAACGACTCATATTCACTTCAGCTGATCGAACGAATGGGATTCACTTTGGGTTTCTGGCTCTCTGGACTTTAGGAATATCAAATCTCAAACTTTGGTAAGTTCTTTCTCTTGCATGTATGAAGCACTAAGTCTCATACACCTTGCTCTAATCAGACGGTTGTCGATCCTTTGTACTGGGATCTAATAGACAATATCGCTCCTCCTCTTGATATTTTGATCTCTTCTAACTTAGAAGATTTCTCTATCTTCAAAGGTCTCAACCTTTGTTCCCCCTACGAGTTTGACTCTTAGATCTCGTCAATACTTATGAAAAGTGCTATCCCTTCTGAGCTTGATCCTTAAAGGATTTCGATTTCCCACACACTCCTTGTGCTCGGGATTTCGATAACTCAGTTCGAAGGATTTCTTGAAAAGAAATTATTCTCGCCCTCCTGGCGTTCCTCTGTTCTGCTTCTTCAATGCTTGGTCACTTCTTAATGTCAATAGATGGCTCACAAAAATTATGGGGACCCAACGTGCATACTCTTTATCATAGAGCTCAACCTTCGCAATCTAGAAGTACTCACCAAACTTGGTCGAATCAGAGTCATTGTTCTCCCAGCCGACGAGATCAACGACAATGGTGAAATGCGGGCCGTGAACTAGTGTGTCCGCTACTTCCACCTTCGTTCTCCATAATGATTCCCCACCCTCTATCTCTGTTCATAGATTGATGGTCGTAACAGTTAGACTTCTCGAAGCTTCAAGCTCCAAGGTTCATAGACCCAGGTCACCTGGATCCTCTGATAATTCTTGGGCTATGATCCTCTCTCTTATTCGGGTCTTCAGTTAAGGACATAGGCATAAGTTCAAAGTCTCCTAGACTAATGGTATGAAGGAAACACCTTCCCAACTTGTAGGGCTTTAAGCTCTAAGTCAAGACAAGGTAACTTGTGAGTTTACCAAGATGGTAGCTATGCCAAGAGGCTTGCTCCGACTCTAGAATGGTGATGTACCTCCATGGGAGAGTGCCTTCGAGTGACTAAACATGGACATATGGGAAATCAAGCAGACATATAGGTTCTCATGGGAATGAATGTGTATTCATAACTTAATCATTTAATACAGAGAAATAATCCTTTATAGACATATAAATGCTCACATACATCCATTATTTACAATTCAAAGCATAAGGAAAGAAAACACTTATCAGAACCATTTAGTGTGATGCAACTATTGAAAGGAGTGCTCATTTCCACCCAACCATAGGCTTAGTAAATCCCAATGGATTTATCACTGGCCACCCCCGAGCTTAAGCCACGATGCTTTGAGATTCAATCTCGTACTTCCATCTCAACGGAAGTTAGGGACGAAGGTTACTCTCCTTCTCCCAATACAAAAATAGATAAGGAAGAAGGTTACTCACCTTCTCCTGGCTCAATCTCTATTTTCTGTGATCAGAACTCATTGTTCCTCTTTTAGTCCTTCCTCGGACCCGAGAGCTTCCTTTCTCGTCTCTGCATTTTCTTTGCAGGTCTCCCTCTACCCACCACACTTCCTTTCTTGCCTTCCCCCACAATATTGTGTGTGGCTCGAATTTCTAGTCTGTGGTCAGGTGTGGAAGCCTTACAGATTGGAGGTCTTCCCCATCCCCTCATGAATTCTTGAGGAGGCCTTCCCACCTACCAGCTCGACTATAATTCATTCTTGGGTCAGGGGGTTGTTCTGATTTGAGAAAATTAATTCTAGCATGGTACTTGTTCGATGGAGGTTAATGCAACCATTCCTAGTCCCCTCCACCACCTTTCACAACATTTTGTGGTCTCTCTTAGCACATCCCCTCTTTCAGCAGTCATGCAACACATAACCCTTTTCTATTAAAATAACAAAATTTACATTCATCGACCTTCTACACAAGGTCCATCAAATCAAACATTCACACTTTTAAGTTTTCCATAGTTCCTTGGCCCATATTGTTATATTTACAAACTGAGGGAAATAGGGTGTTACAATTCCCTCCCCCTTAAAGGAACATCATCCTCAATGTTCTATCTATTATCATGACATGTATGTACAGGAGTAAACAAAATCGGATATGCCTATCTCATGGAATCCTCCATTTCCCACGTAGCCTCATCTGGGCCAAAGTATTTTCACTGAACCTTGACGTGTGCAATGGTTTAGTTCCTGAGTGAGGTTTCCTTCATGTCTAATATGCATTGGGGTTCTGGTAGGAATTTTCCCTTCGAATCCACTTGGATCATAGACTAGTCAATTATATGATTAGCATCATGTACATATTTCTTCAATAATGAAACATGAAAGACATTATGTGTTTTTACAGTGGGAGGAAGTGCTATCCTATAGGCTACAGGTCCCACTCTATCTAAGACTTCAAAGGATCCATGATACCGAGGTGCCAACTTGGCACAGGATCCCATTCTCAGGGAACTCTTCCTGGGTCTAACTCTGAGATAGACATTGTCTTCGGTCTTGAACTCTCTGGGAGTTCTCTTTCTGTCGGCATAACTCTTCTGTCTATCGTGAGCAATCTTCATATTTTGTCTTATCTGAACCACTTGTTGTTCCATTTCTTTCAGCATGTTGGGTCCGATTGTAATTCTGTCAACTGGGTTACTCCAGCTGATTGGAATCTTTCACTGTCTACCATAGAGGGATTCAAAAGGGCTCATCTTCAAGGGTTCCTGATAATCATTGTTGTAGGAAAACTCTACCAATGGTAGGTAGTCTTATCACTTCTTAGGATGATGCATTGCATGCATCCTTAGCATGTCTTCTACTATTTGGTTCACTCTTTCTGTGTGTCTGTCAGTTTGAGGGTGATAAGCTGTGTTGAACAACAATTTTGTCTCAAAACCGACCATTAGGGATTTCCAAAAGCTTGAAGTGAATTTGGTATATCGGTCAGATACGATTTCCTTGGGCATGCCATGCAGTCTAAATATCTCCTTCATGAAGATATTTGCAATATCTATGGCCTTGCAAGTTGATTTGACAGGAATGAAATGAGCAGACTTACTCAGTTTTTCCACCACGACCATGATGGCATCATTTTGCTTGGTCGAATTTGGTAATCCGGTGATGAAATCCATGGAGATGGTTCCCATTTCCATTCTGGGATTGGTAGGGGTTGTAACAATCCCGCTAGATGTCGGTGTTCTGCCTTAACTTGTTGGCATTCTAGGCACTTAGCTAGATAGTTAGTTATGTCTTTCTTCAACCCAGGCCAATAGAATTGTTTCCTAGTGGCCGTGATCATCTTCTAATATCCTGGGTGACCAGTATATGGTCTCTTATGTAGTTCATCCATTATGATCCTCTTCAAGTCGTCGCAGTTTGGAATATACAATCTGTTTCTATAAGTCAACAGCCCTTCCTCGAGCATCTGGTAGCGTTCATACTTCATCCCTATAGGCTCTTGTCTTCGATATGAGGTAACGGTCTTGAAGAATGCATCTGTCTCTTGTGCAATTATGGCTCTTTCCCTGACATCCATTTCACAGGTGCTTACTGCTTCCAGATGAATTATTTTTATACTTCTGCTAAGGGCATCATCCACCCTATTTTCCTTCCCTTTTATGTGTTTGATTTCGAAATCAAATTCACTTAGGAGAGCCATCCACCTAGCTTGCCTGGCATTGAGCTTCGATTGATCGAACATATGCCTCAACCCACAATGGTGTGTCATAAGCACAAATCTCCTTCCCATGAGGTAGTGCCTCCACATTTTTAAAGCATGTACTATGGTAGCCAACTCTAGGTCATGGGTCACATAATTGATCCCATTCTCATTTAATTTCCAGGACACGTAGGACATTACATGTCCCTCTTGCATAAGGACTACTCCGATTCCTTCCTTGCAGGCATCTGTACACACAAGGAAATCATTATCCCGGTCTGTCATATTTAGCACGGGTGCATGGGTTAGGAGGTATTTCAGTTCCTGAAATCTTTCTTCACATTTTGATGTCCAAATGAATTTGATCCCCTTTTTCTGAAGGGCAGTGATATGAAAACCAATCTTGGAAAATCCTTTTATGAACCTTCTATAGTATCCTTCTAGGCCCATGAAGGATCTGATATCTGATACATCCTTTGGGGTAGGCCATTCCATAATAAATCTAATCTTATCAGGGTCCACTGCCACCCCTTCCTTAGAAATGACATGGCCCAAGCAATGGACTTGCTTTTGAAAGAAGTCGCACTTGTTAAACTTAGTGTAGAGTTGATTCTCTCTTAGTACTTGAAGTACTAGTCTAAGATGTTCTTCATGCTCCTCCCTGTTATTGGAGTATATTAGGATATCATCAATGAAAACCAATACAAATATGTCCAGAAATTTGTTGAGTACATTATTCATCAAGAACATAAAAGTGGTGGGGGCATTGGTTAACCCAAATGGCACCACCATGAATTCATAGTGACCATACCTCGTCCTGAAGGTTGTTTTGTGGATGTCTTCATCCTTAAACTGGACTTGGTGGTATCCAGACCTTAATTCGATCTTCAAGAATATGGAAGAACCTTCCAATTGGTCAAACAAGTCATCGATTCTTGGTAAGGGGTACTTGTTCTTTATGGTTGTCTTATTGAGTTGTCTGTAATCTATGCACAATCAGACTGTGCCATCTTTCTTTTTCATAAAACATATGGGCACTCCCCACTGAGATACACTGGGTTAGATGTAGCCTTTTTCCATAATCTCCTTTAGTTGTAGCTTGAGTTCAACCAGCTCTGGCATGCTCATCCTATATGGCATTCTAGATGCTGGTACCACTCCCGGCTATCGAGAAGTCAATATCCCTTCTCAGAGGTAGACCTGGTACTTCTTCTGGGAAAATGTCCTTGTATTCTCTTAATATGGGGTGGTCCTCTAGGATTGGTTTGTCATCCTCAACAGATTCCAATAACTGTATGACATATAAGGAACACCCCTTCTGCAATATTTTTTCATTTGAAGGGTTCATATTTTCCTCACTGAGACAGGCTTCTGAATTCCTTGGAGGGTCATCTTTCTCCCTTCTTCATTTACACATTCTAAATTTTTATGATAACAGGTCAATTTAGTTTTGTAAGAAGCCAACCAATCCATACCAATCAACAAGTCATAAGATCCTAGGGGAAGTATGTTAAGGTTCACTTGGGTGGGAAATCCACCCATGATGAATTGACAGGCTAGTATGACCTCTGCCACTTTTCTTTTGGTCCCAATGGCTAATTGCACCAACCACGGTTTAACATGTCTAATTGGTTGTAGTTTACACTTATCAACAATTTGAGGGGCCACATAAATCAAATTAGAACCTGGTTCAATTAAAATAGAAACTAGATGGTTGACGATCATACCTTCCAGCTCCACTACTGAAGCTTGGTGGTCGGCTTGATTATTGTCCAACACTGCATAGAATCGTGGCATGCTCCTAGCCACATCATTGACGGTGGTCACTTCTTAGATGTTGTAGACTTTCTTACTGTTCTGTTTTCTATGTGGGAAGTCCCTCAATTTATGATCCTCTCCACAACCCCAACATTTTAAGGGTTCGTTCTTTAGGTTATCAGTCTTTCCTGGGGCTGCATTAAAAGTTTTATTTCCACTTTGAGAGGGGAATTTTTTTTGATATACACTTCTAGTAGGGAGGCTCCTTCTAGAATATTTTCTATAGTTCTTGAATCTTGAGGATTTAAACCCCTTCTTCTAGAATCCCAAACTACTCCTCTTCTTCTAGTCCTCGTGAGGTCTTGTATTATTCCCAAAATGTTCATAACAATACCTTACCTTCCAGATAGTTTCTTCTAAGGTCTTTGGTTCGTCGAACTCAATTCTGTCCCGATAGGTCTGAGGTAACCCACTAATGAACCACTGCATTTTTACCTTTTCATATTTTATGTAGGGTACATACCTCAGTAGTTCAAGGAATTTGTTGACAAATTCATCTATGGTGATCTGCCCCAACTAGAGCTCATAAAATTCCTTAGTCTTCCCATCCATGTATTTCTCTGACAGATACTGCTTCCTGAAGTATTTCTCGAACTGTTTCCATGACAAGTCCTGCTCATGGACTCCTTTCACATTTCTAAGGTCTTCCCACCATATGGAAGCCTTTCCATTCAGGTTGAAGATGGTTATTCGAGCCTTCAACGTTTCAGAGTAGTCATGGACTCTGAGGTACTTCTTTAAACCAAGCAGCCAAGCTTCCTCCTCTTCTCTTTTATTAATTTATCCATCGAAAGAGGGTGGTTTGGCTTTCTTGAATTCCTCAAGATCATGATGTTTGGAATGCTTCCTCTTCCTTCCTTTCCTTTGACAATGTGAGTTGGCTCTGCTACTAGAAGATATTTCAGAGTTGCCAGCTTCCTTTTTCGAGGAATCTACCGATGGGTGTCCCCTGCCTCTAGGCTGGGCTTTCTTTGAGGTACTTATCCCAGTGTGGTCACTTATGGAGTCATGTTTTCGGATCTCAGGTGGAATTTGACTTCTCTTCTTATGTCATCGGTCCACATGATTGGTTGCGGGTTCGTGTTGTAGTTGCCTCTGTATGTCAGATAAGATCCGCAACAAGAATGCGTTAATTTATGTTTATTTTTCTTGCTCCTTTATCAATCTCTCATTGTCATTCTTGCAACTCTGTAATTCATCCCTGAGGCTTCTCACAATTTCAGCCAGGTCTGGAGGGTTTTCCACCGCCCTCCTTTCATTAGATTCTTCATCTCTATTGTGAGAGCCATCCACCACTTCATGACACGTCACCATCCTTTAGTCTTGGAGTTTTCCCGCGATTTACTAACTGCTCGAGTGTTGAAAAAACACTTATTTTTAGCTAACAGTTTATTAGTTCATGAAAAATACACGATTCAATTTCTTAAATGCGTACACACAGTAGAAAGTTTCATTCTTTTCTTTAATAAAATTTTTAACCAAACTTGTAAGAAAGAGGTAAGGTAGGGTGTCACTCTTTTAAACGTACTCTAGATAGAGTTTTTAAGTGACTCGTCTGTAATCCCAAGCAGGTCAAGTGTTATAACCATGCTCTGATACCAATTTGTAACACGCCCACGATGGGCTAAAAATAAAAAAATAAAAAATTCGTCCTCCTTACAATAAAAAATCCTATCTCTCTATGGGTTCCAATTTGGACCGTCAAGGAACCAACCCGGTCTTCCGGTTAAGGATCTTCGATTCTGAAGCCAAACTACTCTCTGAGACCTTGATGGATTTGTTCTGTAATTAAACACAAAACCTTTTGGCTCCTTCATGCAGGTTTAATGGCACTCGCGACCTTCCCTTTCGCTCCCCTGCGAAATCTCTGAGTACTAGGCATTAGCTCCTTTTCTGGATAAGCCCCCTCTTGAAGTGACATTGGGAAATGACCTTACGAGACCATGTGATTGTGGACACGACTAAAGGCGGTTTGAATCAAACTGTTTTTAAGCCCGCAATTCTCCTCGAGCCTCCATGTGTCCTCTCTTCAAAACCACAGTTTGAATTGCGACCCGCCCTCAACCTTTTAATGTCCATGCAACTCCTATCCCCGCAATGCTACGAGACCGTCGATTTCTCGATCTTGATGGTACTTCTAAAAATGGTGTTCCAGATCTTCCCTTGTTAGACCTACGTATCATATCTGACCTCTTGCAAAATCAACGAATGAGATCTCCTTCATGGTTTCGGGTTTTGGGAGTTTCAACTCTCAAACTCTGCTCTCTTCCATACTTCAATATTCCAAGTTGATGATCTGTGGACACCTGTCCTCCCAATAAACGACCCTATCTTTACTTTAGGTGGTTGACCTTTTAGCTAGATCAATGGTCATGTGGCTCTCTTCTCGATCAAAAGTCGATATCCCCTTCGGGTTTCGGACTTCTGAGATCTCAAATCTCAAACTTCACCCTTTTTTCCCAATGGATTTTATCCGAAGGCTGTAATCCACTGACACATGTCCTCTTGATCTAATGATCGAGGATTACTTCGGGTGTTTACCTGGAGTCCACATATTCTCTCCACATCTCCCTTAGATTCGACGACTATGAATTACTTCAGATATTTATCCATAGTTCTCAGATCTACACCATGCCTCCTCTCAATATGATGACTTTGATCAACTTCAAGTGATCCGATGCTTGATATTCACTTTAAACGATCTGACGACTCAACTTTACTTCAGATGATCGGATGGTTGAGATTTACTTCAGATTTTTGGAAATTCAGACTTTGGAAATATCAACTCTCAAACCTTGCCTTCTCTTGAATAGATGGTATCTGAAGGCTCAGATTCACCTTGGTGGTCCAATGCTTGAGATTTACTTCAGGTGATCTGATGACTCAGATCTTCTTCGGATGATTGGACGATTAAGATTCACTTCAGATTTCTGGGACTTCATACTTCGTGAATCTCAAACCTCAACTAAGAAACTCTTGAATGAATTTCTCGAAGTTGTTGATCCAACGAATCAGATTCACTTTGGAAATCTGATTCTTGAGGTTTACCTCGAATGATCTGATAGCTCAGATCTTCTTCGGATGATCGGACAATTGAGATTCACTTCGGATTTCTGGAACTTCAGACTTCGTGAATCTCAAATATTAACTGAGAAACTCTCGAATGGATTTCCCAAAGCTGCTGATCTGATGGCTCAGATTCACTTCGTCAATTCGATGCTTTAGGTTTACTTCGGCTGATCCGACAGCTCAGATCTGCTTCAGATGATTGGACGATTGAGATTCACTTTGGATTTTTGGAACTTCGGACTTCGCGAATATCAAATCTCAACTTAGAGACTCTCGAATGGATTTCTCGAAGCTGCTGATCTGTCGGCTGAGATTCACTTCAACAATCCGACGCTTGAGGTTTACTTCAGATGATTTGACAACTCAGTTCAGATGATCAGACAACTTATATCTTCCTCGGATGATCAGATGATTGAGATTCACTTCAGATTTCTGGAACTTTAGACTTCGCGAATCTCAAATCTCAACTGAGAAATGATCGAATGGATTTCTTGAAGATGTTGATCTGATGGCTTAGAACACTTTGGAAATCTGTGGCTTGAGGTTTACTTCAGATGATCCAACGATCGACATTTACTTCGAGTATTTACCTAGAATCCATAGATTCATGCCACCTATCCTCGCGATCTGACGGTTCAGATCTACCTCGGACGATCCAATGCCTAAGATTTACTTTGGGCGATCTAACGACTCATATTCACTTCGGTTGATCATATGAATGGGAGTCACTTTGGGTTTCCGGCTCTCCGAACTTCGAGAATCTCAGATCTCAAACTTTGGTAAGTTCTCTCTCTTGCATGTGAGAAGCAATAAGGTTCATGCATCTTGCTCCGATCAGACATCTGTCAATCCTTTGTACTGGGATCTAACAAGCACTATCGCTTCGCCTCCTGAGCTTCTGATCTCTTCTAACTTAGAAGATTTCTTAGTCTTCAAAGGTCTCAACCTTTGTTCCCCCTATGAGTCTGACTCTTGGATCTCATCAATGCTTATGAAATGTGTTATCCCTTATGAGTTTGATCCTTATAGGATTTCGATTTCCCATGCACTTCTTGGGTTCAGGGATTTCGATAACTTAGTTCGAAGGATTTCTTGAAAAGAAATCCTTCTCGCCCTCTTGGCGTTCCTCTGTTTTGGTTCTTCGACGCTTGGTCAATTCTTAACGTTGATCAATGGCTCACAACAATTATGGGAACCCAACATGCATACTCTTTATCAGAGATCTCAACCTCCGCAATCTGGAAGTACTTGCTAAACTTGGTCGAATCAGAGTCGTTGATCTCTGAGTCGACGAGATCAACGACAATGGTGAATTGTGGGCCGCGAACTAGAGCATCCGCTACTTCTACCTTCACGCTCTGCAATGACTCCCCACCCTCAATATCTATTCATAGATCAATCGTCATGACAGTTATACATCTCAGAGCTTCGAGCTCCAAGGTTCCTAGACCCAGGTCACCTGAATCCTTCAATAATTCTTGGGCTATGATCCCTGCTCTTATTCAGGTCTTCAATTAAGGACATAGGTGTAAGTTCAAAGTCTCCTAGACTGCTGGTCTGAAGGAAACACCTTCCCAACTTGTAGGGATTTAAGCTCTAAGTCAAGGAAAGGTAACTTGTGAGTTTACCAAGACAATAGCTATGCCAAGAGGCTTGCTCTGACTTTGGAACAATGATGTAGCTCCATGGGAGAGTGCCTTCAAGTGACTAAACATGGACGTATGGGAAATCAAGCATACATATAGGTTCTCAAGTGAATGAACACGTATTCATAACTTAATCATTTAATACAGAGAAAGAACCCTTTATAGACATATAAATGCTCGCATACATCCATTATTTACAATTCAAAGCATAAAGTAAGAAAACACTTATCATAACCATATAATGTGATGCAAATGCTGAAAGGGGTGCTCGTTTCCACCCAACGATAGGCTCAGTCACTCCCAATGTATTTATCACTGACCACCCTCGAGCATAAGCCACAATGCTTTGAGATTCAATCTCTTTCAACAAAAGTTAGGGATGAAGGTTACTCTCCTTCTCCCAATACATAAATAGATAAGGACAAAGGTTACTCTCCTTCTCTTGGCTCAATCTCTATTTTTTGTGATCAAAACTCACCATTCCTCTTTCAGTCCTTCCTCAGACTCGAGAGATTCCTCTCTCGTCCTTGCATTTTCTTCGCAAGTCTCCCTCTTCCCACCACACTTCCTTTCTTGCCTTTCCCCGCAAGATTACATGTGGCTATAGTTTCTAGTCCGTGGTCAGGTCTGGAAGCCTTACGGATGGGAGGTCTGCCCCATCCCCTCATTAACTCTTGAGGAGGCCTTCCCACCTACCAACCCAACTGTAATTCATTCTTGGGTCAAGGGGTTGTTCTGATCTGAGAAAATTAATTCCAGCATGGTACTGGTTCGGTGGAGGTTAACGCAACCATTCCTGGTCCCCTCCACCACATTTCACATCATTTCGTGGTCTCTCTTAGCACATCCCCTCTTTCAGGAGCCATGCAACACATAACCATTTTCTATTAAAATAACATAATTTACATTCATCGACCTTCTAAACAAGGTCCATCAAACCAAACATTCACACTTTTAAGTTTTCCATAGTTCCTTGGCCCATATAGTTATATTTACAAACTAAGGGAAACAAGGTGTTACATATGGAAAAGCTTTTTCGCTTTCGAGGGATCATAAACCTAATCAAACTAATGAATGAAAGCGAATTGAGGATGATGGAGGATTTGTCACATGAGCAGGCAGAAAATAAATTTTTATATATATTCTCTATGAAGAGATGAGAAGAGATTAATGAAGGAAGCAAACATATCAGTTAGAGGATAAGAGATCGAAATTCTTTGCCACATATAAATCCACCTTTGGAGGAGATATTCAAAGATTTTGGGGATTGTTAAATGACTAGATGTCAAGGCTCGAGTACTAGAGATGGAGTTGTTTCATGAGATATTGGTTCTGATCTTAATACAACGCCATCTTCCACTTCAGAGCTGGCAGATCTTGTGCCTTATTTTGAGCTATGAATAGGGTATATTTTCCAAGATTATTTTAGGATATCAGAGAGAGAATCCAATGTCACACCTTCAGCAAAGGGAAACATCATTCAAGTTCTTTTTTATCGAGGATCAAGTCTATGACATCAAAGAACGTCTCCATATTTGGTGAATCCCACTTGGAAAATAATAAGAGGCATATCAATTCCATTCCAAGGAGATTTGTGACTAGCAGTTCTTAGCTATTCGAGACTTCATTTTTAGTTTATTTTTATGATTTCATTTCCGGCAAAATAACAACTAATTTATGTATTTAGAAATTCTAGATCCAACAATTTGGGATCTAATCTTATCATTGTAATTTCTATAAAGTCTTATTATTTTCAATGTAAATAGAGGTTCAATACTTGAGACTAAGAGGTTCGAGATTGAAGAATCTATGGTACTCTTTACTGTAGGACATTTTGGAAATATATTGAAATAGAAGTTTCTTTCTTGTATATTGTTCAGACTTCCATCTTCTGTCTTTTCTATGCTTGTGAGAGAATGTTATATGCATTTATCTATGTTTATCTAATGATAGATACCCGCCATCTTGTCTCTTCATTGATAGACTAGACTCACAAGTATTTGTCCTTGTTATATCTGGCCATTCATATACACTTTGTGTTTGTGTGTTTCTGCTAGTATGATAAGTATTCTTCATATATTCATGTCTTGATAAAACTTTCTGAACAAGTATAGTTGAAAACCTTTTATGTTTGAGTATATCCATATGTATTTTGAGTGAATGAGAGCATATCAAGTCATCCAACTTGATCCAAATTAATACATCTTTTATCATTCTGATAAAGTTACCAGGTTCTCTTGATCTACAACCTGAAGAGACTCCTGGAGTGATAAAAAATTGGTGCCATTATCGAGGAGAGGAGTGTGAAGAAATCTTCCCTGGGAGATGATATAGTCCCAAATTTTGATGATAGAAAAAGGTTGGGCATAATTAGTTTGGTTGGAATCATCTATATAGTGACTCCATCAAGGGCGATTTTAGTGGCGACTCCATGAAGGACGAATTCAGTGGAAACTCCATTGTTCAGAAATCTGTTGATGACTCCACTCGTATGAAATGGACAAGATCTTAGCTAAGAGGTATGAGTTTTGTGATTTTTAAAAGATAGTTGGTTTCCCTAATCCAGTCCCTAGTAGAGATGAATGGGAAGGTATAGTTGGTTTCCCTAATCCAGTCCCTAGTAGAGATGAATGGGAAGGTATTCTTCCCAGATTTCGAGGAGAATATTGGGAAATACTAGCTAAACATTTGTTGTATTTCCATGATTTCATTCATCAGTTGAAAATTGTGCATGAGGATGTTCATATTAATCTCTTCGGGTTTTCATTAGAGGGGATTTCTCATGATTGGTACCAATCTCTTCCCATTGTAAGTATCAACTCTTTGACATATTTCATGTTGCTTTTCATTCGTTTTGCAAAGAAAAGTTTTCCAATAACTTTCTCTATCCAGAGTGTTGTCATGAATTCAATTTTTTGAGTAAAGAGTTAGATAGTCATGAAGAGTATGTTGTAGTAGAGGATACTTCTCGTTATGACCTAGAGATCGGTGATATACAGAGTGATAACCATAGTGTAGATTATTTTGACATTATATCAAATGTATCTACTATCTTGGGTTGTCTTGAAGTTCTGATTGTTGCCTTTGAAAATGCAAAAGAAAATGAGCAGATTGATAGATTAGCATGTGACCGTTTTGGATCTGCAACAAATATGAAGCAACCTACATTCAACATTGAGATCAGTAAAGGAAGCCAATAGCAACATTTCAGTTTTCAGTTGGAACAACAACTTAAAGAGGTATTTCTTTGTGACTTTGATGACCCTATTGTTGATTATTTGGAGTGTATGAGAAACATATATGTCAAAACATTATTGTCAGATGAAAGTGTTAATGTTTAAGCCATCATTATAGTTCTTTGCATTTCAATAGATAACAATAGCATAACACAAGATCATTGAGAAATACACAATCACAAGAGACACAACATTTATCCTAGGAAACCCTCTAGGGGAAGAAAACCTAGCAAAACTTCCTTATTATAGATAGCCAATACAATGCCAAGAGATAAATCAAGCTAACACAGAAGATCCTCTCCCAAAGATGCGCCACTCTCTCTCTCTCTTCTCCAACTGCAATTCTGAAACTTGTCTCCTAATGAGAAAGTGAGGCGTGTGTTTAAATGAGGCGTTAGCCTCCTTATTTATACAAATCTGGCACGTGTGAAGTGTCTCTTCACTGGCATGGCCGACTTCTCAAACTGGGTGGTTGAAACCACCTTTATTATATTCTGGGGCCGACTTCTTCTTTTGCCTATTACAATTACATTATGACCAATCCACAAAAGGGGATTTGGTCCTTTTACAATAACTGACATGATCAATCCACAATGGGGATTGATCCAATGAATAACATATCAAATAATAATAATAATACACTTTGCAGTTACATTATTTCAACACTCCCCCTTAACAAGAAGGGTATTCTTCAATAGCATCAGGCGAGAGAGAGAGGAAAACATCATCAATAACATCAAGTGGGTGAGAGGACAACATCATCAATATCATCTTGGAACACTAACTGGCATATCTATAAATCATCTGAAATTTTCTTCATCGACAACATCGTCATTCTCAAAGGAATGCAATCATCATCTGCATCAATATGTATGAGTATAGGACTAATACATCATCATCATAGCATGAGGTTGGTTCATCATCATAATACTAGACTGGCTTTGCGTTGCAGCTGTCAAGCTGGAAGCAGAGTTCTAGTCTCATCTCATAATCTTTCTTTATGTCACAACAGTCAAGCTGGAAGCAAGAAACTCATCCTGCGTTACGTCACAACAATCAAGCTGGAAGGAGGATACTAGACTGGCTTTACATCACAGCTGTCAAGCCAGAAGCTCAGTGCTAGTATCATCTCATCATCTTTCTTTACGTCACAACCATCAGGTTGGAAGAAAGATACTAGATTGGCTTTACATCACAACTATCAATCCAGAAGCACAGTACTAGTCTCATCACATCTTCTTTCTTTACGTCACAACCAACAGGTTGGAAGAAAGATACTAGAATGGCTTTACGTCACAACTGTCAAGCCGGAAGCACAGTACTAGTCTCATCACATATTCTTGCTTTACGTCACAACCATTAGGTTGGAAGCAATATACTAGACTGGATTTACGTCACAGCTGTCAAGCCGAAAGCATAGTACTAGTCTCATCACATCTTCTTGATTTACGTCACAGCACTGAAGCTGGAAGCAAGAGATGTCTCATAACATCAACTACTCCCCCTTTCGAGGAAGGTCCTTTCGAACTATACCAAGCTTATCTCAAAAGTGATCAAACTTTACACGAGATAGAGGCTTGGTCAACACATCAACAACATGTTCATCTGTGCTAACGTACTGGAGTTTTAAGGCTCCTCTCTACACCATGTCACAGATGTAATGATATCGAATCTCTATGTGATTTGACCTGTCATGGAATACATGATTCTCTGTCATCTTTATGCAGCTCTGGTTGTCACATAGGATCATGGTTGCTTCCATCTCTAGGTCAAATAGGCCGGTCAACAACTTTTGAATCCATATAGCTTCGCAGCTAGTAGAACATGCAACAATGTATTCTGCTTCCACTGTGCTAAGAGAAATGTTGGATTGCTTCCTAATCTGCCACGGGATCATGGTTGATCCCAAACTGAAATAACATCCTGAAGTGCTTTTCCTGTCAGAAACACTTCGTGCCCAATCTGCATCAGTATATCCACTCAATGTGAAATCATGATCTCCATCATAGCTGAGACCACAATCTATTGTACCCTTAAGATACCTCATCACATGTTTTACAGCCACTAGGTGAACATGTCTGGGTTCTACCAGAAACTGACTCAAGGTGTTCATGGAAAAAAAAAATTCTGGTCTGGTGTTCGCAAGGTACATTAACGATCCAATAATTTGTCTGTACAATGTGGCATCGATCAATTCTGATGAAGTGTCAACCAACAACTTCAGCTTCACTTCCATGGGTGTATTCATGGACTTGCATTCCAACATGTCGAATCTCTTTAGGATTTCGACTGCATACTTCCCTTGGTTAAGGAAGATCCTCTCTGGACTCTGTCATACCTCAAGACCTAAGAAATAATGCATTAGGCCAAGGTATTTCATTTCAAATTCTGAGGCAAGTCTCTTCTTACATTTAGTGATGAGCTTTTTTTCTCCGGTTAAGAATAAGTCATCCACATATAGCAGTAATGTTACTGGCTCATCATTCATAACCTTGAAGTAGAGGTTAGAATCTGCTTTACTCTTGGTAAATCCCAAGCTCGTCAGAAAGTTGTCTATTCGACCATACCAAGCTCTAGGAGATTGCTTCAATCTGTACAATGCTTTCTTCAACCTACAGACATGAGACTACCTGTCTTCAACTTCAAATCCTTGAGGTTGCTCTATATACACTTCCTCTTCGATGACTCCATTTAGGAAAGATGTCTTTACGTCCATCTGGTGCAACTTCCACTTCATCTTAGCGGCAAGGGCTATGATGGTTCTGATCAAAGTGTATCTGGCTATAGGGGCGAATGTCTCTTCATAGTCAATGCCTTCTTTTTGAGAAAATCCACCAGCTACAAATCTTGCTTTATAATTCTCAATACTTCCATCAACAACATGTTTTATTTTGAAGAGACATTTGGAGGACACCATGCCTTTACTCTTCGGTCTAGGAACTATTTCCCATACTTCATTCTTTATTATAGATTGGTATTCCTCTGTCATGGCATCTGCCCATTATTTCCTCTGAATGGCTTCTTCAAAGTAGGTAGGCTCCTCCTCTAGAAGATCACACATCAAAGCCGTATAACTGAAGAATGGCTTTGGTCTTTTCACCTATCTCATAGTTCCTTTGGGAACACCATACTTCTCTCCATCTTGAATAAACTCTCTAGCCCAAGCTGGCTTTCTTTTATGGAGGATCGTCATCTGAGGAGGTTCTTGAACTTCTAATATATTATGGTCTTCTAAAATTTCCTCATCAGTGGAAGTTGTGACATCCCTCACCAGTTCTGTGGTTCTGGGAACCTCCCTCACTGTAGTTATGGGGATTACGGGTTCCTCTTCATATACTTCTTTAAGCTGGTATCTTCTTGATTTCTTGAATGCTACATCTTCATCAAAGGTCACATCCCTGCTGATCTCAATGTAATGGTAACTTGGTATATAGATTCTGAAGGCCTTGGAGACCTCATAGTATACCACGAATATTCCCTTCTTTCCTGAAGGTTCCATCTTGTTTCTCTTCTCTTTCGGTATATGAATAAATACTGGGCAACCAAATATTTTGAGATGGCTTACCTCTAGCTTCTTTCTGGTGAACATCTCTTCTAGGGTCTTGAGCCCAAGTGCACTATGGGACAATCGGTTCTGCACATATACAACTGCCATTGCTTCTTCTTCCCATAAACACATAGGAAGATCTTGATCATGGATCATAGTCTTCATATCTTCCATTATCGTTCTATTATTTCGTTTAGCTACACCGTTTTGTTGGGGATTATAGGGAGTAGTGAGTTCCCTCTTGATCCCAACATCTTTGCAAAAGTTCACAAACTCTTTTGAGGTATATTATCCTCCATTATCGGACCTGAGTATCTTAATCTTTCTTTCAGAAAGATTCTCTATCAAGGCTTTGAATTCCTTGAACTTGCTGAACACTTCATCTTTAGATTTCAAAAAATATACCCAGGTATTACGAGAATAATCGTCAATAAATGATACATAATGTACATAACCACTAATGGAGGACGATGGCATTGGGCCACATACATCTGAATGAATGAGCTCTAGGACTCCTTCTGCTTTGTTGTCTCCCTTCAGAAAAGGGTTCTTGATGTTCTTCCCTTGTGCACATCCATTGCATACGCCTTCATGGTCAACCTTGAGTTCTGGTAAACCTGTGACCTCTTTGCATATGTATGGTAGTGCCTTGTATTTGATGTGAGTTAATATTCTATGCCAAATTTCACATGAGTTTTCAATGGCGTGGGTCATGGCAGCCTCCGAGTGACCCTTTAGTTTATACAAGCCATTTTCTTCACTTCCAATGATGATTTCTTCATTTAAGGTTTCTCCTTTAGCCCACATAAGAACTTCTCCATCTATAAAGGAAACTCTAAAGCCTTTATTTTCTAAAACTGAAATGGAGAGTAGGTTCTTAGTCAAACCTGGTACATATAGTACGTCCTTTATTTTTAGTGAATTCCTTGAATTCAGTTTGTGGTTTGATTCTCCCACTCCCTTGATGGGATATTGGTAATCATCTCCAAGTGTCACTTTCTGAGAAAACTTCTTTTCTGAGATACAAGAGAGAATGTCTCTTTGTCCTATCATGTGCTTGGATGCACCACTATCAATGAGCTAAGTGTCCTCTCCAGGTGTTACAGATCCTGAGAAGGCCGAGATTAAGACATGGTCTTTGATCTAATCTCTTATTATCTTTGCGGGTGGCTCTTCATCTTCGACTACATAGGCATGGTGCCTCTTATGTTTTCTCTTGTATTCTTCTCGTCTCCCTGGACATAATTTTGCAATGTGTCCCATCTTGTCACAATGATAGCATTGTACAGATGAGTAATCTCTTTCTCTTCACTGTCCTTTCTTCTGAAATCTCCTTGTATGAGATTCTTTATTATTGAATTTGTTTGGTGGTTGAGACACTTTATGAGTCTCCTTTTGGAAGTAGGGTTTATTCCTTCCTCTTTTGGTGTGAGTAGCTAGGGCTTGATCATCATCTCTTTCCAGTAGCGCTTCACGGTTAGTTACTCTTGTTTCTTCTTGGATTCATTCTTCCAATAGACTATCAAACTTCAGTTTCTCCGTTCTGGCACATATCGTTTGGATGAATGCATCCCAAGGTCTTGAGAGACCATTTAGGTCCATCATTATGAGTTCGTCTTCGTCTATGGTATCTCCAATCGCTTCTAACTATTCTTTGAATTCTAATATTCTGGAGAAATATTCCTGAATTGTTTCTCCTTTTTGCATCCTTGTATTCTTCAATTGAGTTCTTAGATTCATCTTCCGGTTTATGTTCTTTCCTTCATACAGTCTGGTCAAGGCATTAAACATTTCTTTCGGAGTATTCTTATATGACACATAAGGAATCAGGTGGTCTTGATTGAATCTGCAATGATTCTTTTGGCCTTGATTGTGTCCTTTTGATGCTTGGATTTTTCTGCAGCATCATCGGGTTCTGAAATTTCTCCTTTGATGAATTTTGCTAGGTTATTCTCTTCAAGAATGAGTCTAATCCTATACTTCCAGGCACTGAATTTTTCCACACCTTCCACCTTGTCAACAAGCTTAGTGCTTGCAGACATCTTTTACCTGGAGCTAGGAAAATGACCGAAAAATGAAAATGCTCAAAATCAAATTTTGAACTTACCAGGGGGTGCGCTTGGCTGAGGTGAGTAGCCCGATGTGTTTGGATATGAGAAAATCCAACTTTTTCTCCTCCGAACTTGATCTGTGGACTTCTGGACTAGTGCTTCTATTTTTCTGGTACCTCTGGTACTTCTGGTACTCTAGTTTTCTGGTACCTCTGGTACTTCTGGTACTCTAGTTTTCTGGTTCTTCTGGTACTTTGTGAAACTAGGGTTTCACTTTCCGGGAGATCTAGCCACTGAAAAGGTGTGCTAAGAGTGCCAAAGTAATCCTTGGGGGAGGGTGTACTTTTCTAGGTGGTTTTAGGGCTGAAAAGATTCACCATCAAAAAGCTCTAATTTGCATGTAAGACAATAGTGACGTTTTTCACTGTTGTGAAAGATGCTTCCTTCAGCTTGGCTCTGATACCATGTTAATGTTTAAGCCATCATTATAGTTCTTTACATTTCAATAGATAACAATAGCATAACACAAGATCACTGAGAAATACACAATCACAAGAGACACAACATTTATCCTGGGAAACCCTCTAGGGGAAGAAAACCTAGCAAAAATTCCTTATTATAGATAGCCAATACAATGCCAAGAGATAACTCAAACTAATACAAAATATCCTCTCCCAAAGATGCGCCACTCTCTCTCTCTCTTCTCCAACTGCAATTTCGAAACTTGTCTCTCAATGAGCAAGTGAGGTGTGTGTTTAAGTGAGGCGCTAGCCTCCTTATTTATACAAATCTGGCACGTGTCATTGGCAGGGCCGACTTCTCAAACTGGGTGATTAAAACCACCTTTATTATATTCTGGGGCCTCCTAAATATATTCTGGGGCCGAATTCTTCTTTTACCTATTACAATTACATTATGAACAATCCGCAAAAGGGGATTTGGTCCTTTTACAATAGCTGACACGATCAATCCACAATGGGGATTGATCCAATGAATAATATATCAAATAATAATAAGAATACACTTTGCAGTTACATTATTTCAACAGAAAGTTGGTTCTGTTATCTTTTCAAATTTCATTTCTGTATGCAATGGATTCTTTTATTTTTTGGGTCCAGATCAAGGATGTTATCAGTAAATCAGTGTCTTATATGGCTTCATTGGAATCATGATTTCACTTGATTAAGAAGCAGTACAATTGGTTAGTGTAGGAGTAGGCGGAAGAATAAGCTCGCCATAAAAACATGTAGATTGTTCTCAGTTTTCAATGAACAAGAAGAGCAGGCTACAGGTTTTCAGGAGAACGATTGAACATGCCAGATGACTCCATAGCCCAATGGTAAAGGCACATGGTCTGCTAGGTTCTTGGAGTCTTGCAGGGAGGTCTCCATCCCAGTTGGAGCTAGATGTTAGCACTCAAAATGGTTTTGTAAATTTTGAGGCACTTTCATTCATTCATGCTTGATTTGTTGATTTCCTCAATCATTTTCCATTATCATTATCTTCAAAATCCTCATCAAGCCTTAAGAAGCTTCCATTGATCATTTTTTTCCCGAGACTCTTGTGACTCTATCTTTTGAACTGCAATATAAAAAACAATAATTGTTGTTTTGCCCAAGATCCTTAGTCTTGATGCATTCCTAGTTTTTCAAATAAAAAATATATAATTTTATTTGACCTTTTTATTAAAAGTGATGAGTGCACACAAGTGAACTATAGGTCTAATCCTAAGCTAAGCCATATCACATACCAAAGTCCACATGTCAAGCGGAGTCAATACATAAGTCACCAAAGCCAAAACACATAGCACTACAACTCATACCGAGCCTCCAAATGTTCAAAAGCCGAGGAGAGGCTCCAAAGGAGATCCTCACAGAAGTTAAAGGATAACAGAACGCCGAGCAATGTTGAAGACTTTAGGCAGAAATCCAAGTGTCCAGAAGAACGCCCGAGAGGTAAAGGCCCGCCAAATGTCAAATAAAAATGGATCGCTCAGCAAATGCATTTACACCAACTGCCAAAAAGTCTTATTCGATGAGGTAGTCTTTACATGGTTCGCAGGTTCAAACATCAAATATCGACTTCAAACAGATATCAAAATCAATATCATTTTTTATTTTCTAAAAATTGCAGGGTGTTGAATATTTATGGCTCTGAGGATGAGATCATTCCTATTACGGATGCTTTTGAATTTGATAAAATCTTTTATTTGAATTGGTTTGTTACATAAACCTAAGGTGTCTTTAAAGGTGGGTAGAATCGAGACTTCAATGAGAAACCTTGTCAGATACCTTGATTTGCAAGGAAGTTTTTTCATTGTTTGAAAGAAAAATGATTTCACGATCTTACACAAACCTTATGGATCTGACCACCGGGAATTTCCTGGTGTTCGGAAAGGTTGGGAAATGACTTCTTCGAGTCATGACTATCCCTGGTATCATCTCAGAGTTTGATGATGATAATTCAAACAATATGACATCAGATGTCTCGTCGTCCATCTGCTAGGATCGCACGATCATTGTGGCTAATCAACTTTCGTTGAAAGCTCACAGGAGGTCAGATAACAGAGGCCGAGAATTCAGCTGGGATATGAAGATTATTTGCTTTTGTAGATGAAGGATGGGTTACCAGGTGATATGGAGCCCATTTATGTTGGCATTCTGAAAGTAGAAGTGGACCTGAGTGAACAAGATTATGTTGCGCAAGTTCTCCTGGAAAATTTTAAGTGTGTGCCAGCCTTTGTCCCTCCTAATCTTTTGAGAAAATTTTACCATGGGTTTTTCAAGCAGCAACTTTGGCCATTATTACATTACATGTTGCCTCTTTCTCTAAGGCATGGGGTTCAATATGATCGATCACTCTGGAAGGCTTATGTATCAGCAAACAAAATTTTTGCAGACAAGGTCATGGAGGTGATCATCCCAGAAGATGACTATGTCTGGGTCCATGATTATCATCTCATGGTGCTGCCCACCTTCCTCAGGAAATGGTTTCCTAAGGTCAAACTTGGATTCTTTCTACACAACCCCTTCCCTTAATATAAAATTTATTGAACACTGTTAGTCAGACATGAGATTCTCAGAGCTCTTCTTAACTCAGATTTGATAGGTTTTCATACCTTTAATTATGCAAGGCATTTTCTGTCTTGCTGCAGTAGGATGTTGGGTCTCGAATATGAGTCTAAGAGAGGATATATTGGGTTGGATTACTATGGCCGTACTGTGGGCATCAAGATTCTGCCCATGGGAATACACATGGGTCAATTAGAATCTGTGTTGAATCTCACTGATACAGAGTGGAGACTGAGGGACCAGTTCAAGGGAAAGAAGCTGCTACTGGGTGTGGATGACATGGATATTTTTAAAGGTATCAACTTGAAAATTTTATCCATTGAACAACTACAGAAGATCCATCCCGAGTGGATAGGCAAGGTAGTTTTGGTGCAGATTGCTAATCCTACAAGGAGTAGGGGTTAAGATGTGGAAGATGTGCTAGCTGAGACACATTCTACGGCCAAAAGAATCAACGAGACCTTTGGGCACCCAGGCTATGAGCATGTTGTATTGATAGAGAGGCATGTTCCATTCTATAAAAGAATTACATTCTACACCATTGCAGAGTGTGTTGTGGTCACTATAGTTATAGCTGATGCTTACCAACAAACAGACTCGTAATTTCTTAAGGTGGAAAATAATTAGCATAGGGATGTTGGGTTAACTGCATTGACTGCTGCTCTGGTTGGAGACTATCTGTTGGTAGCTAATGTTGGTGACTCTCGAGCTATTCTCTGCAGGTCTGGAAAATATTTTGCTCTTTCAAGGGATCATAAACCTAATCAAATTGATGAGCGAAAGAGAATTGAGGATGATGGAGGATTTGTCATATGAGCATGCATAAAATAACTTTTTATATATATTCTTTGTGCAGAGATGAGAAGATACTAATGAAGGAAGCAAACATAGCAGTTAGAGGATAAGAGATCGAAATTCTTTGCCACATATAAATCCACCTTTGGAGGAGATCTTCAGAGATTTTGGGGATTGTTAAGTGTCTAGATTTCAAGGCTCGAGTACTAGAGATGGAGTTGTTTCATGAGAGATTGGTTCTGATCTTAATACAACAACATCTGCCACATCAGAGCTGGCAGATCCTGTGCCTTATTTTGAGCTATGAATAGGGTATATTTTCCAAGATTATTCTATGATATCAGAGAGAATCCAATGTCACACCTTCAGCAAAGGGAAACATCATCCGAGTTCTTTTTTTTATTATCAAGGATCAAGTCTACAACATCAAAGAACATCTCCAGATTTGGTGAAGCCCACTTGGCAAATACTAAGAGGCAGAGCAATCCCATTCCAAGGAGATTTGTGACCAGCAGTTCTTAGCTATTAGAGACTTCATTTTTAGTTTATTTTTATGATTTCATTTCCAGCAAAATAACAACTAATTTATGTATTTAGAAATTATAGATCCAACAATTTGGGATCTAAGCTTATTTCTATAAAGTCTTATTATTTTCAATGTAAATAGAGGTTCAGTCCTTGAGACCGAGAGGTTCAAGATTGAAGACTATATGGTACTTTTTACTATAAGACATTTTGGAAATATATTGTAATAGAAGTTTCTTTCTTGTATATTTTGCAGACTTCCATCTTCTATCTTTTCTATGCCTGTGAGCGAATGTTATATGCATTTATCTATGTTATCTAATGACAGATAATTGCCATCTTGTCTCTTCATTGATAGACTAGACTCACAAGTATCTTTCCTTGTTATATCTGGCCATTCATATATGCTCTCCGTGTGTGTTTCTGCTAGTATGACAAATATTCTTCATATATTCTTGTCTTGATAAAACTTTCTGAACAAGTATAGTTGAAATCCTTTTATGTCTGAGTATCTCCATATGTGTTTTGAGTGAATGAGAACATATCAAGTCATCCAACTTGATCCAAATTAATACATCTTTTATAATTCTGATAAAGTTACTAGGCTCTCTTGATCTACAACCTGAAGAGACTCCTAGAGTGATAATAGGCATGATAGGTGTTATTGAAAAAGAACACTGAGGACGATGTTCCTTATAAGGGGGAGGGGATTGTAACACCCCTGTTTCCCCCAGCTTGTAATTAATCATTAATCATAATCACCATGTTATGGCATGGGAACTGTTGTAACCTAGGTCTGCACCCCTGGCCCTCCTCTCTCATTTCCCTATGCCTTCATCAATTTATTTTCCTCTTCTGGTTGGTGAAGTCGGTTTCCCATTACTAAGTGACTTGGTTTTTTATCGTTTCTTTCTTGATTGAGTCTTCGCGCATTTTTTTTTAGTTTTTCTTGAAGGATAATTACATGTCATGATTTGGTTTAGAATTCTTGTCATCATGTTTTCCATTGATTGAGCTCACAACAGGTTGACCAAGCCTTTTTGTATGCACATGGAAAGCCCGTGGAAAAAACACAGCTATTCAAAGCAGTCAATTTTGGGCTCAGATGGTGGGAACATACATATTAAAATTGCAACGATTGAGATCAACAGGACACTTAGATCGATGATTTTTGTGCATTCGGGGTTTTCAACATCACGCGAGGTTTAACGACAAGCACAGATCTCTAAAGAGAAAATTGTCAAAGTTTCGAAGACACATGGAACTCATCAGTCATGACGCGTGGCACTCATTTTAGGTCATTTGGTTGCATCATTCTCCTATTTCCAGCTGACACGTGTCACTCTTATTTTATTGACACATCACTCATCAGGCCATCACTGCCACGTCACTTCGCCAGCTCGTTCATCCGGGAGGTTTTGGTCCAGAGAAAGCACCAAGCCCCGAAATGCTGAAGTGTCGAAGTTCTGAACGTGTCACATTCATCTGTTAAGACACGTGACACTCATCTATTGAGACACATAGCGTTCATCCAGAGACACATGGAATTCATCTGTTGTGATGCGTGGCACTCATTCCAAGCACCTTTGGGCACATCATCCGCTCAATTTTGAGTGACATGTGGCACTCTCCCACTGACACGTCACTTCGGGCCCATACTACTTCGAGAGATTTTCATGCTTTACAATCCAAAACTCTCGAAGCCCGAAGTGCCAAAGCATGCAACACTCATCCATCAGAACTTGTGGCGCTCCTCCGAGGAGACACATGGCTTCCATCTGGCCCTAATAGGTGGCACTCATTTTTGGTCATTTGGGCTCCATCATCCGCTCATTTTTTAGTGACATGTGTCACTCGCCTTATGTGACACATCAACAGTCGTGGAATTATATGACATCAAGCCACCACGTCACTTCACAAGCTCATTCTTCAGGAGATTCCAATCCAGAACAAGCATAGAGCCTCGAAGATAGAAGTGTCAAACCGCTAAAGTCCGAAAGTAATTAAGGTTAAAGGTAATCACGGGTTAAGAAGTGATTAATGTTGGTTAACGACTTCATGGGTTCTGTCCTCCGAAGGATATGCATCCTCTGCACTCCGAAACCTCCGAATGCTGAATTTACGAAGTGGATCACCCACATTTATTTCATTTTTGAAAGGTTTAAAAAGGGGTACCAAACCAGGAACGAGAAAACTACACATCCAGACTCCAGAAAAGTGCAACACGACTTGCTTCCCTAAAAAAGATAAGTGGGGAAAAGACACGACTACACTTCCATTTGTCTCCAATGGCCTCCAATAGTGCACGTGCATGCCATGATCGATACAGAACTCATTTATGGCACTCTTGGTCATTTCTGTCAGATCTTAGTTCACTCCAATGCATGCATCAATATTATATCATTGCCAGTAGCAATTTTCAGTTATTTAATTGCTAGAATCTTTTAGTTTAAGGCATAATAAGTGGTCTTCTATGTGTGATAAGAACCAATCCTTTTTTATTAAGTCAAGTTTAGAGTATTCATTATCATACTCTAGCAGTGTGTAGTTAAGTTAATAAGTTGTTTCATAGCCGAAGTGTAGAGCTAAGCCTTAGTTCCACACTGGTCGTGTGCCTCTGCATTTATGATAAATATGCAATTTATGTATGTTTTGGGGGTTTGATTTTTGGGAAAGGAGATCAGTACATCAATTGGCGAAACCTGTTCTATACATGGACTAAAGCTCTCTACCAGGTCAACATACTTTTGATGACAATGTTTTTGTCCAAATCTTCATGTGTTTTTTTTATCTTATATTGAATGCATTTTTTGATCTGTGCGAAGTACATTTCATTTCCTTCATCTATTGTATAACTTACCTTTACTAATATGCAACCTGTAAAACAACTAATGCGTTGGTGAAGATTTGTTTTTATTGCAACCTGTGGGAGCAATTGTGTTTTTGATACATGTTTAATGTCTTGAAATGATATTTTAAGTATTAAACTTCTTCCAACAGATTATTCATTGAGTGATTTGTTGTTTCCCTTTGTTTTTTTTTTTTCACTTGTATGTCATTAGTGTGCCACCAACTAAGGAGGACCCTCATCCATATCATTTTTCCAACCCCATCATTCTCTTGTATTGGTAAAACCAACCCTCTAACTAACCAACAAAATAAAAAAACCAAACATTCTAAACTTGAGGTGACCTAGATTTTCCCTTTAGCAGTAAGGTGCAGACTTTAGGACCAACATCTTCTGGCACCATTGTTGGGGAACAGAGTGATGAAATATTTTTCCCTAGGAGAACAAAATTGAATATCCCTTACCTTTGATGGTGAACAAATATCAGACACAGACATACTTCCATCTTTCACCTGGCGACTCCACTGAGTAGAATTCACAAAAGAAATATTAGCGCCCAGAAAAGGACTCAAAAGATCCAAATATGAACACATCAAAGCCACCATGGCTCATCCTAACCCTGAGAAAGACACAATAGTCTATGAGCCAAAAAGGCAACTAAGAAAATCCATTGTAGCTCAGAGATATACCTCCCCCCTCAAGGGTAAATCTGCGCCCAAAGGGTCTACCTCTCTTCATCATCATAAGTATCTTGAATTCTCTAGCCTTGAGAATCAAAATTCCAAGGAACTTCAGACATATTCAAGTCCTGAATCTACTTCATCATCCAGTCCATCATCCACCCCTGTAGCTCCCATAAATCTTCAGATTCCTATTTCCCAAGAAATGGCTGCTAACAGGATGAATGACATAATTGCTGCCAGGTATGCACCCCTAGTTCTTCCTGTAGGCTTACACACACTCCCAACCACAGATTAGATGAAATATTTACCAAGATATAATGGGGAATGTGATGTCACTATTGAGGAACATCTGGTAGCCTTATACAACTTTGCATACAAATTTAACATTGACTATGCAGATGTGTGGATGAGGTTGTTTGTGAAAAGTATGGATGGGGAAGTAAGGAAATTGTTCTAGGATCTTCCTCTAGCCTCCATCAAAGATATTGAGGCATTATAAGAAGCTTTCATAAGCAATGGGGATGTAGGAGAGATTATCTCTACTACTTCACTGAGTTTGGGGCTCTAAAGAGAAAGAATGGTGAATCTATTTCAGACTTCACCAAGAGATTCAATAAGATGTATGGTAGAATCCCAGATGGGATCAAACCAACTGAAGCCTCTACCAAGATCACTTATGCCAATGCATTTGATGCAGAGTTCTCCCTTATGCCGAGGGAGAGAAGATCCACCACCTTGTTGTCCATGCAGGAAGCAACCATTGAGGTTGTATCCAATATCTTGGCATCAAATAGGTTCAAGACTAGATCTGATAAAGATAAGAAGAAACAGAGAGAATATTCCCATACCTCCTGTAACCCAGCCACATCTGATCCCAAACTTGATGAAATGACCAAAACTTTGAAGGATCCAACATATGAAATAGTCAAGCTAAAATGGGAATCTAAACAACCAAACAAATCTTTTAAAGGGGTTGGAAATAGAAATCCAAATCAGTTTAGGAGGCCTAATGATGCCTCTCAGATAATGAAGAGAGAAAGGAAGAATGTTGATGATCAAAGGGTAGCGCCTCCTTTCCAAGAAAATCATATTGAGGAGATAGATGTAGACATCGATGTTGTAGATGATAATGTTGTTGTTCTTTTCAATGAAATGTATTTTTATACCAGTCACTTAATGCAGTAATAATATGAGGTAGCACAACTGTCAAATCAGTTTGATAATCAAATAGGGGAAGAGGGATTTATTCAAGTCCAACTCCAGGAAAATTATGATTTGAGGCCTAGAGCGGGAGCTCCAAAATCCACCACCTCTGATCAAAACAAACAAGCTGAAGTTCCTCCCAAGCCAAATCCAAGTAAAGGTATGTCATCTAAAGCTCAACAACTTCCCCCATCTAAACCTGCAATCCCTGAAATAAAGGAAGCTGATAGGCCACCGACCTCTTTCACCCTAGAGCATGAGTTGAGAAAGATCAAGATCCTCGTTCCTTTGACAAAACTGATGAAGAATGAACCTTTCAAAAAATCCATCATGAAAGTTATGCAAGCAACCACTTCTATTGTATCTTTTGATGTAATTAGTCTGCAGGATGAGAACCCAACAATTACTGCGGGTCCACACATTGAGTATGGATCCAATGCTTCTCCACAATTCTATATATCTTTAAATGTCCATGATAAGATCCTGCATAACTGTCCCATGGACTCAGGAGCCTCACACAATGTTATGCCCAAAGTTGTTATGGAAGAACTAGGTCTAGAGATCACCAAACATTACTAGGACATGTACTCCTTTGATTCTAAGAAAGTAAAATGTCAGGGACTGATAAAAGATATGGTGGTTGCAAAATTACCAATGAAGAGTGTAGTGATGGACATTGTTGTGGCTGACATTCCCCTAAATTTTGGTATGCTCTTATCTAGAACTTGGGCTAAGAAGGTTGAAGGATCATTACAAATGGACCTCATTTATGCCACCATTCCTGTGTTCGGAGGGGAACACAGGAGGCTATATAGAGAGGTAATATTAGCCTATATCGTCAGTGACCATCAAAACCCAAGAAATCCCCCAATTTATGTTGTTGAGGGTGAGATTGAATCATCTGTTTTTCATTTAAATGATGATGAACCCGAAATATCAGTTAGCCAACACAAAAATCATCCACTGACAGATCAACAAAATGAAGTATGGAAGATGTATTTCGATGGATCTTCATCAAAGGAAAGATATGGGGCAGGTATAATTCTCATTTACCCTTCAAAAGAGGTTATAACACTCTCTTATAAGATGGAGTTTGAAAATACTAACAATATAGATGAATATGAAGCTCTAGTGCTATGTTTAAGGGTCGCCAATAACATGGCCATTGACTGTTTAGTAGTTTTTGGTGATTTCGAGTTAATCATCAATCAAGTTAAAAACATCTATCAAACTAAACAACATAGGCTCAAGCAATACAAAAATGAGGTATGGGACCTGATCGAAAATTTATTTCTAGCATTTAACATCTCCTTCATCCCCAGAGAGGAGAATCAAAAGGCAGATTCTTTGGCCTTAGTTGCTAGCACTTTTAGACCTCCCATTGGTCCAAATATTAAATATCAGGTGGAAATCAGACATAGAATAGCCATACCAGACAACATAAAGCATTGACAAGTCTTTAGTGATGATCTAGAAATGTAGATATTTGTACACACCATTGATGAATTCTCCAATATCTCAATCGACCAAGAAAGCCAAGAAGGTGAAAATAATGAATTAGAAAATCGTCAAACATCTCATCTACTAAAGACAATAGTTTCCCATGATATTGTGGAGATGAAAACCAATTACATTCCAAGAGGACTAGTGCCACTGGAAAGGTTGTTTGACAGTAATGATGTTTCCAGAGGAGCTACCATGAAGAATCAATAAGAAGAGATAACATATTGCAATATTGGGACCACTGAGAATCCCAAGATCATCAAGTTGTCCAAAGCATTAGCTGCGGAACAAAGGGACAGGTCATCAAAAAGTTTGTTGATACTTTTGCATGGTCGTATGAGGATTTAAAGACATTTAACACTGACATCATCCAACACAAGATCCCTCTGAAGGCTAGCTCCAAGCCATTTAGACAAAAGATTCAAAATTTAATCCCATGTTGATGTCCATAATCGAGAAAGAGTTGAAAATAATGTTGGATGCAAGGATTATTGTACCATTGAGGTACTCAAACTGGGTGGCCAAGTTGGTACCTGTGAGAAAGAAAAACGGGGAGATACGCTTGTGTGTTGATTTCTGAAATCTCAACAAGTGTTCTCTAAAGGACAATTTCCCCCTCCCCAAGATGGATCATATTTTACAGAGGGTGGTAGGTGCCCATAGTATTTCCTTGTTATATGGATACTCTGATTATAACCAGATAGCGATGTGTGAAGAGGACACAGAAAAAACAACATTCACCACCCCATGGGGAACATTCATGTATGACAAGATGCCTTTTGGGTTGATGAATGCAGGGGCCACTTTTCAGAGGGCCATGGACATAGATTTCATTGGGGAAAAAGACAAATTAATGGTTATTTATTTGGATTACATCACCATTTTCTCCAAGTCTGATGATGAACATTTGCAACATCTAGAGCAGGTTTTCCAGAAATGAAGGATGTTAGCACTCTGTAAATTTTGTCTGGCTGATAGAAAAACGACAGAGGTAAATGTTTCAACCTACTTTAGAGCTGGTCACTAGCCTTCTCAACTCAGAGAGGGCTCTCTCGTGTCACTAGGTATTACTTTGGCAATCAATGGCTAGATTTGGTTTGTTTTGGGAAATTTTTATAAATTTGTTGGCTAGGAAGGGGAGGGACACTTAGGGCTATGGAGTCGAAATTCTAAAAGTGAATGAAAACAATGACTGGCTGGTAGAATTCTCCATAGGATAAAGGCTAAATGAGGCGATGAATATAAGTTATAAATTGTATTTAAGCAGGGTGTAAGAGGAAGGAGAAAACAAATAATTGCATCAGAGAATTACTATAATGAATTCTTAATTAGTTAAGAAGAAATATACACGTTTTAAATTGCTTAAGCCGAGAGCATCATAAGTTGAATTCTAGGCCTTTAACTCTCCAATTTAAACAGAATAAAATGAAAATGGAATTAAAGAACACAGGGAATACATACAATGAAAGGAGACAAAAATCATATCACCACAATTAGAATCTTTTCATAGAGACTTCAAAAGCTTCTGCATATGTATTCAATTCATCTCCAGAAAATAACAATTGAGTTCAGAAACAACAAAAAGGTACTCTTGCACTTCTGCCAACATTAATTCATTCAGAACTTCTAGTACTTATACAATTCAATTACAATGGATGAACTGAAACGTTTCAACTTCTAAAACTAACCACAATAATTTCAACTGACAGTCTCAGCATGTGAACCGATTTACAATGATTAACAAAAATGTTTCATAAAATAACGATCGATTTCTCCGACTGCTCACCTTTTTTCATCGCCATCTGTCTTGCTTTAATCTTCTGTCGAACTCACCAATCTGGTGACACCTGGAGGCTATTTGTTGGTTCCTTGAAAACTGCATTTTGTCTTTCCTAGCAGCACGATCTCTTTCCACTGCAATTCAGAAGGAATCTGGTAATCCATCATTTCCTTTATTAGGATCTCCAGATCGATGCAAGTAGAATAAGTCATAGTTGGAAGCCGGATATTTACAGTCTTGAATTGATTTAAGATCTCAAAATATGTGGTCAAATATTCCACCAGATTTGGTCCTTTTAGGTTTTCCACTAGGCCTTCGAATTTGGAATGATCCATCCTACATTGGGATAAAAGAGAATTGTATTCTTCTTGATCGTATAATTTGTCTTTGCCATCCAAAAATGGTGGGAAACCTTTTATAAACAATTGTTCAAATAGATACTTGAATTCCTGTATGCTTTGCTCCATCTGTATGGATTTGGTTTGAACTGACTTGAG
>ML810813.1:0-54381 GCA_009831015.1 Picea engelmannii
ATAAAACATACAAAAGGACTTCTAACAGAAAATAAAAAACTGAACTTTAAAATCCGGATCAACTTGCCACAGATTGCTTCCCACTCAACTATGCACAATAGCCTTTGTCATTCATGAAATCTAAGTCACAAAAAGACAAGTCTACAGAGACTATCAAAGATAGATCAACACCTCTGAAAAATAAGTGTCTGAATGATGTAATTCAACCCTAAATCTTGTTGTCTACAATAGGACCCTGCTATCATAAAAAAGAATTAGGCTTCTAATGAATTAAGGAATGAATGAAAAATGAATTATGTCAAAAAAAACTTAAGGATCAAACCTTAGCATGCTTCTCCTTCTATTCTCCCTTGTTCCTCCCTTTCCTTTTGCCTTCAAGAAATTAGAATTGGTTGAAGTAGTTGAACTACTTCTTTAGTTAAGTTAACTAAAACTCAACCAAAATTTTAAGTTAAGGGGGAAAAGTAATAAATCATAATAAGAGTTTTAAAATAAATAATAACTAGTAGGTGGGACCCTTTGTGACTCCCTTTAGCTTTTAACAATCATAACACAACTATTTAATCAAACAAAGCATCTCTCCTTGTGACTCCCATCATCACATTCATATTTGACAATTTATCTTAATGATATTTGACATTATTACCAAAATATATTACCCATATATCCAAAAATGGTGCGTTGTCCAAAATTTCAGAAGTCAACTATTATCATCAATTAATAAATAAAAAAACTTAAAATCCATATTTTCCACTCTGAGAGGCAATCTTTCCCTTGTTGTTGCTGTCACCTTTTGATCTCTCTAAATTTTCCTTAGGTTGTGTGGAGCCTTTAGGCCTAATCTATCTAATCACATGAGAGCAATCATCCCTCAAATGCATGTGGGAGGACACATATTTATCAGAGTCATTTGAGGGTGAGGAAGGGGCAACAATGTTTTTTCCTTTCTCGAGAGTATGGTGGGCCTCAATTTTTAACCTTTTTCTTGCATGGGAAGACTGAACTGGTGAGTGGACAGGGGCAGCTTGGAAAATTTTATTGATGGGCAGAGGAGCAGGTAAAGACAAATTAGGACAACCATGATGTTGGGAGACCGCCAGATGGACAATATCTTGCCATTCGTCGTTCTCGGGAACTTCAGGTTGTAGTGACACATGAGGAGGCATGGGGATACCAGGGACCTATGGGGCTTGGAAGGGATGCCTTTCGGGCCTAGGTTGGACCGCTCCTTTTCCAATCCAGTTAAAAAACCCAGCTTGAAATAGCTAGCCTAACTCTTGCGAGTCTGCATCAAAGTGTATAGAGAATCTTGGCCTTCTAGGGCCCCTGTTCCAATTTCCTCTCCCTCGATTACTTCTTCCATGGCTACCTCTGCTGAAAAATCTCATTCATGTATGCATAATTGATTAGCAAATAGTTTCTTTAACAACCATACATGACAACTCTTTTAAAATATTAAATAAAATTTGTCTCAACAACATATCAGACTCATGCAATCCAATCCATACAAATTGTTTAATAGTTGTAAATGAGCAGGCAGTGAAGAAAGGTTCTAGGATATGCGAGGGGTTGTATTGAGCAAAATTTTTTAAAATGATAGGGAAAATATCATGGTTATTTCTCACAGGCAACAAACAATCAACTGTAATGTAAACCAAAGAATATGTCACTGTAATCCGTCCCTGTGATCTTAAACTGTCATAATACAAAGTTTTCTTTAACTGTAATTAAATTTTAGGAACAGGGGGTGGATAATGAATATGGGAAGGTGAGGGGATTGTAATTAAAAAAAAGTGAAATAATGGTAGGGAAAAAGAGCGGATATTGTTTGAAAAATTAATTAAGTAATCCATAAAACAGTTATGTATTCAAAACCATTATCCTAGCATCAATTAAACAATTAATGTGGTCAATTAAACAATACTGTGTGTTAAAACTTGTTCATTGTCCACATTTAAATCTTCAACCCTTTTAATTAACACATTGTCATCATACTCAAAATCAATATGCCTTCCAAACATCATGTATAAGAATTTTGTTTCCTCTCATTTCTTCTATTTTATATTTAAAACAAAATTCCATTGAACACACAGTCATTTGTCTCAACTCTGTTCAACATCAAAACTTCAACCACTATCCATAAATTAATTCCTCAAATCAAACACAACCACAAGCTCTTTTAAAACATGCCCTATTCCATTCCTTCAACCGATTTAACAATTAAATTGCAATGAAACCATACTACTAAAAAAATCGTGCCCATCTCTGATGGTGCAATAAGACGATTTGATGCATGATATCCATAAATCATACAGAATAGACAACCAAGCCACAACTATCAATCTTTAAATTGCAATAATCCCGATTGGGAAATTTAAACACATAGTAACAACAACCATCACTTTGACTTATACTATGTTGTAGGAAACACACAGACCAAGACATAACGCAAAAAATCATTTATGTGACTGTACATATCCAATTACTTCCGATCAAAACATAACAATGTTGAGATATCGAATCAACTATCATAATAAAAGAATACAACGACTATATACCAATAATCATTTCTGATTTCAACTGCGTAATCAACCTGATCAAGAGAGATGAGACAACAATCAAAACCACTGTCAACGCTATTCTACCAACTCATGAGAATCAACAAGATATCCAACAGGGTGTAACTGGTTCAACTTATCAAAATCGGGCTCTGAATAACCAAGGGTTCACTCAGCGGAACCAACAAAGGGAGACTGGAGGTCGACCCTATGGACAGTAGGTGAGAAACCCTTGAGACAACAAGGTGGAACCACACACATTACAACTTTTTGCTTGTATGATAAGGTGACAGTTCGACCTTAGGTAGAAGAGACTATGAACAGAGGAGCAGAGGTTCCTTATTTTCTAGTAAACAACACCGAGAACACGCAGGGTATAACCCTTGTGGTTCTTCCCCAACAACCGAATAATGATGATATAAATGTAGAGCTTAAGTAATAGCAACAAACCCTAAAGAAACCCTCTTGGAATAATAGCCACCATAACCAATTGTGTAGATACCAATAGCATAAAACGAGCCCACGACTAGGTGGAGAACGATATGCAGTGACCCAAAGGTGGTTCAAAAATTACACAGCAATCCATAACAACAAATATGACCTGGTGTGGTTACAAAGACTGTGAAAAGATGACCAACAAGTCCAGACTGAATGAAAATCTCCAACAAAAACCCATAGAGACAACAGAGAGCCATCACGACTTCCTTCAAACAGAATAGTCAATGAAATCATGGCTTCAACCATCCAATTTTCCATTTGCAACGAATAACACACAGGAAACCATTCCAGAGAAACACCACGAGTTTACAAAGTTTCCAGCCTCAAGAAAAACATAGACCAATACATCATCGAGCCAATATTTATTTCATAAATAGAGCGAGTTCATGGATGGGAGACAAAAACATACCTGTAACCAAATGGCCTTAAAAACGTGAGCTTGGTCGAGCAGTTTCTTCCTCGCCTGAATATCAGAGCATAACCACAACGGAAATCAAATGAACAATAACCAAGCTAGGGTGATGGCCAATGGGACAAGTATGGAGTGACGTGCAATAAATGCACTCGCTTCCATCCTCTCCTCATTCAATTACGTAGTACATGCCAGCCATCCAACATTAATCCATGCCATCAAACCATGCCTTGAGACTCGCATACATTTCTTTCCAAATGCACCACCTGATATCATATTAACCATTTCCAAAACATACCATAACATATATAACATGTGCCCATGTAACTCAATAATAATCGCATAGCCACTAACATTGTTAGTTAGGACTAACAATAATCCTTTTAATTTGATTTACACATAGTATAGCACAACATAGTATAGGATAACTCATCTTCCTTGGATTTTTTCATATTGCTTTTATCTCTTGTTATAGCTAACATGTGTCTTGTGCAGGTGCAACATGTAACAAATCATGGCACTAATAGCAATGTAATAACAGTGAATATAAACCATTCATACAATATGGAATTTAAAGCTTAGAGCAATCATAGCCAACACATAATACACATTATCCATCTACTATATGTCGTAAATAAAACCAATATTTCACCATCAATCATGTATAACCCTGTAAGTATCATCGAACAACAACATAAAATGTGTAACAAGAATATCTCTGATCCTACAATCTACAAGGGGGTCCCACCTATTAGTATTATATATATCATTAGCTCATAAATAATAGGCTTTTATCAATTCTTTGTGGGCGAAATCCTCGTTGCGACTTTTATCGTCAACACCCACCATCCCTCTAGATATTTCAATTAGACCCATAATTGTGGAAAATGTTCATATCGATGCTTCATGTTCTGCTGATGAGATATGAGTTTACAAGGCCCTTTTCTAAGAATTTTGTGACGTTTTTGCCTGGAGTTACGAAGAGATGTATGGAATTGATCTAGATATTGTTGTACATGAAATTAAGACTTACCTGGATGCTAAACCCGTTTGACAAAGACTTCACCTAGTAAATCTATGCAAAGCTGCTGTTATTAAACTCGAAGTTGAAAAAATTCTTAAAGATGGTTTTTTATATCCTGTGACTTTGACTGATTGGGTGTCCAATATTGTTCTGGTTATGAAGAAACAAGGCACGATTCGTGTTTGTGTGTATTATAGGGATATCCTCAAGGCATGTCCCAAAGATAATTACCCAACCCTTTTCATTGACCAGATCATTGACGATTGTGCCAGGAATGAAATCTTCTCTTTGATGGATGGTTTCTCCGGCTATAATCAAATCAATATTTTACCCACGGATCAACATAAGACTACTTTTATTTTCCCTTGGGGAACCTTCGCATACCGGAAACTCCCTTTTGGTCTCAAGAATGTTGGTGTGACTTTTCAACGTGCTATGTCTTATGCTTTTCATGATATTAAGCACATTGTACAACCTTACCTAGATGATTTATCGACGCATTCCATGTGTCACCAAGATCACCCAGCACACTTACGAGCCATTTTCCTACGTTGTTGCTATTACCGCATAGGATTGAATCCACATAAATGCATTTTTTTATGTGGAGTCTGGACGACTTCTTGGTTTTATCGTTTCTACACATGGGATTAGGGTAGACCCTTTGAAGGTTGAATCTATTCTCAATTTACCTCTTCCTTCTACCTTATGCCAAATCCAAAATTTGCAAGGGAAGGAAAACTTTTTACGTCGATTCATCCCCAATTATTTTGAACTAATGAAAGGTTTTACTTGACTTCTTAAGAAGGGTCACGATTTTGTATGGGACGACACTGCCAACAAAGACTTTGAAGCTTTGAAACTTGCCTCAACCTGTACACCACTCTTATTTCCTCCTGATTATAATCGATATTATTTTGTATGCTTAGTTGCTTCGAACTCTACCATAGCTATGGTTCTAGTCCAAGAGGATGATTCACATGATGAACATGTTATCTATTATTTGAGTCGGAGTCTCACGACCACTGAAACCAAATATATGCATGTGGAGAAATTGGCCTTGGCAGTTGTTCAAGTTGTGCAACGTTTTCGTCATTCTATCTTATTGCGCAAAACCACAATCATTTCCGATTGAAACCCTATGCAACAAATCCTTACCCAACAATTGTTGGGGGGGAAATACTCCAAATGGATAGTGATTCTCCAGGAGTTTAATTTGGAGTTTGAGCGAGCCAAATCAAAGAAATCTTTGGTTTTTGCTGAGTTGATATGTGACCTTACCTCCACTGAGACAAAAACTGTGGCAGAGGATTCATTTTCTGATGAGTCTCTCTTTTTGATCAATTATGACAATATAAGGTATGGAGACATTATCATTTATCTCCAAACCCAAACTTTCTGCCTTGATCTTTTTAGTATAGATCGTTGTCATATTTGGTATCAAGCCTGTCAATACATTATTCTCGGTGATACACTTTACCTTCGTGGTATTGATTCCATATTTTGATGATGTCTAACCTATGATGAAGCTAAGAAAGTTGTAAATGATTGTCATTCCAGAGCATGTGGCGGTCATATGTCTGGGTATGCCACTGCCCAAAATATATTACGAGCTAGTTACTTCTTTCCTTCATTGTTTAAGGATTGCATTACTGTAGTTCAGAAATTCCACGCTTGTCAAACGTATAACAATAAGATACGATCACATCCTGCTCCTCTTTACCCTATAGTTTACGTTGGTCCATTCGCTAAATGGGGCATTGACTTCATGACATGTAACCCTCACGCAGCTGGGGGTCATGGATACATTATCGTAGTCATGGATTGTTTCACTAAATGGGTCGAGGCGATGCCTACATTTGATAATACTGAGAAAAATGCAGTGTTGTTCATATTCAATCATATCGTTGCTATATTTGGTGTCCCTCAAGCCATCGTCACTGACCATGGTAGTCATTTTTTCAATTTCATGATGTATGAACTTATCGAGAAGTTGGGTCTTCCACATGAAAACTAAACACCTTACTATCCATAGGCCAATGGCCAGGTTGAAACAATCAACAAAGTTCTCACTACTATGCTTTGACGGATGGTAGGAATTCACAAGTCAAGATGACACACGATGCTCTTCTCAGAATTATGGGCCTATCGAACATCCGTTAAATCTTCCACGGGGTTCGCACCTTTCCAGTTAGTATGTGGTATCAAATCTATATTGTCGATTGAATGTGAAATCCCATCTTTGAAACTAGTTGTCGAACTTCTCCCTAACACCTTAGTCAAAGATGAACGTCTCTTGTATTTGATGCAATTAGACGAGACTCACTGTGATGATACCTTAGTCATTGAAACTAATAAAAAACATGTCAAAGCTCAATACAACAAGCATGAAAAACCACATGTTTTTTCTGAGGGTGATTTAGTTCTCCTTTACAAACAAGAGAGTGACTTATTAGGGGACGGTAAATTTGAGCCCATGTGGTGTGGCCCTTATATCATTAAATGAGTGTTGGAGAAAGGAGATTATGAGCTGGTAGATTATGATGGAATTCCTTTGAGTCAACCCAGAAATGGGCTTTACTTGAATAAGTATTGTGCTTAAACTATTTTTGCATGAGTGCTTTGTATTTTTAGTGTATCATACTCTAGTGTGATTTTTTCGTTTTTTGTTTCGCTTTTCAACTGCTTACCTTGCATTGTGCTTGGTTTCTAGATGTCGGTGTCTTCACTACCCTATATCGGCTTTGTTTATGGTGCTAGTTGCAGTACTCAAAACCTAGCATATGATGCATGGGAAATCTATGCACCTACAGATGATTTGATCAGTCTACACGGTGTTTGCCTTGGTCGTGCAACTAATAATATCGTGGAATACAGTGCAGTTATCAAGTTATTAACTGACGCCATTTCATTTGGCATCCGTCATATTATTGTACGACTAGATTCACAGTTAGTAGTGTTGCAATTGAGTAATGTTTATTCCATTCGAGATCCTACATTGTTACGGGTATACTTAATAATTCACCTCTTGGAAAGACATTTTGATTATATTGAGTATCAACATATTCCTAGATGTCTAAACACATTAACAAATTCTTTGGCTAATTATATTTTAGAAAGACATTTGTGCCATTTATAAATCCAAACACACATTTAAAAATACTAGTAAGTCGGTAGGAACTTTATATTAATACATCAAAAGTTACAAAAAGTGTTTGTACTAAGATCAAAATGTCAAAATAGCGAAGCTCATGGCTTCATATACATAAGCATCAAGGATGTTTCTCATTGTAACAAGCATCTTCCCATGCCACTCTACGGAGCATTCGACCAATAAATGTTGATATGCCAATTGTATGGCGTTGGTAGCACCGAGGTAAATCGTCCATCGTTATGTCAGGGATGTTCATGGTTAATCCCTCTAGGTTCTGTTTGATCTCCTCGAGATCCTCAGTAGCCACCCCTCGACCCACCACAATGCATATATCTCCCCATCTCTGAATACGAGATGATCCTGGAGGATGATAAGGCACCACATCTACATTGTTAAGAGCACTTGATTAGTCTTGGATAAATGACAAAAAACAAATTATAATTAAAATACAAAAAACATGATATAATGAAAAATCTCTTCTTACCTATGTCTCCCCACTGAGATCCCTCCAATTCAGGGTCCCCACATAAGTCGGTTCCGGCGTAAGCATAGTCCTCAACCATAATTAGTTGATCTCTCAACCACTGGAAGAAATATGCATCATATTTGACGATTGACATGCCACCATGACGAGCCATCAAATCCACCCATATTTTCATCTGAGGATATTGTGGAACGGGTATTCCCCACTCCACCTATAGGAATAAGACGGGGACCCTCTCTGGGAAGAAGGATACCAAAATGGACCCATAGCCAAACTGTTTCAACTGACCATTCTGACACTTTTTTAGTTTTTTCTTCATATTCTTCAAAAGACCCTCACACCAATTGAAGACCTGGGGCTCCATACACTCTATAGCATACTGAAAGTGGATTTGTAAATCCATGTGGGGACCCACACTCCCTGCCATCCGGGTGATAGTGTAGAGGATATTTCTCAATGGTAAATCTCGAATATCCCTAATGGAAACCTTACCACTATGCTTTTTTGTACCTGGCATGCAGTGATGTGCAACGTAATAGTCCATGGGTTCTCCTCCACCCCTGCTTCCTGAGAGTGATATCCGAGAGCCTCTGCAAGATAACCCCGTCAAAAATTAAATGTCATCTATAGTCAAGGTAAGTTTATGCACACCCACATGAAAGGTTTGTTCATTGACATCCCACATGTGGACTAGGTACTCCAATAGACTCCATTGGGCTCTCATGCCCTGAACCTTGAAACATTTGAGCAAACCACACTCCTGAAGTTCCATGAAAGTGCCCACGTCCTTCCTGGAAAAGTAGTCTTATTCCTCATGCTCACTTTCCCTCCACTCGATCATATTGACTTAGGAAAACATTCCAAACAACATCAAAGGATGATTAGATTCATCAAAAATCAAAACTTGGAAGTATTCCTAACTCATTTTATTTTTTCAAAATTTGAGTTGCGGTAGTCACAGGGGATTTCTTTTACACAGAGCGATGTCGTTGCACCCTGTTCGTGTATCCCCTGTGGCGATTTGGGATCGTCACAGTTCACGATAGTGTGAGCCTGCGACGATCTCAAAGCGTAATGACTCCCAAAAAATCGACCATAACTAAAAAATAAACCATTTAAAATGAAAATTTAAACCATGAAAAGAGAAAGGGGAAGGAGAATACCTTTTTTACGGAAGCGGTTCAAGAAATGGTCCACCAGGTGCTCTAGAATTGTCGCTTGAAATTTGGAAGAAAATGAGGGTTTTGGGCACTATTTGGGTGAAATTGCAAAATGAAATGGTAAATGGGCTATTTTGGCCTATTTTATTCACTTTTTACCATTTTAATTGCAAATTAAATTAATTTTTGAATATTTTTACCAATGCCCTAAGTCTAATGAACTTCGCAAAGTGTATCTATTATAGATTGAAGGATCTAAGGATGGGATGATTGACATGCATCCTCGATTCTTGGTTGTTTTTGTGTGTTTTTCTTATGTACATATACTTTTAGGGTTTTTTAGGAAAAACTCTGAGCACGGTCTTAATTCTTTTTCACACTTGTGAAACCATGAGAGTGCAATTGAGTAACCTTTTATAGTTTTTTTGAACTCACATTAGTAATACGAAAAACGAACCCTAAAGAGTATCCTTTAATCTCTTTTCAAGCTCCCTAAATACAAAAATATAGTCAAGCGACCTTGTTCTTTTCACGCTCGTAAAATTATTTGAAGAAAACGTTTGATGAGCGGTAGATGATCTCTTTTTCATTCTCGTCATACTAACTTACGAAAAAGGACATTTTGGATTTTTCTTTAAGTGTTTTTCAGACTGTTTAAACATGAAAAACACTTGAGTTTTCTTTCTTTGGACGCTTAAAACAAGCATCGAAAGGCCCATATGGGACTGAACCACTCCTTCCTAGGGTTCAATAAAAATACAATGAAGGACTCATCTGAAGGATGAGCTTACTCGCCAGAAATGGTGGGGGAATATTCAGAAAGAAATGTGTATATGTATTTGTGTTAGTGGCAGTAAAGTCGCTCTTGAACACGACAGCCCCCTTCATCACTGTATTTAGGCTGGTAAATCCATTTGTCTCTCGTTTGTCCATCCACAAGTCCATATGTTGGGTCCTTCTTGAGTCAATGTTTCCAATACAATTGTCATGTCGTTCATATGTTCAAGACAAGTCAAACCTAAACAAGCCTTCTATCAAGTCGGCCATCTACAATTCTAAATTTTCTACCATGTCAGCCTTCCTTGAGTCAGTTTCAAATCACTTCATACTATGATCTACTTCAAATCTATTACATATTTTGTGTCATTGATGGGGGATACATTAAGGCCCTCCTATGACGAGTCTTTTCCTGTCGACTTCAACTCATTATCCGAGAACAATACTTAGAAATCATTTAGTACCTTTGAGCCTACATGCCTCAATGGTAGGTTTCCTTGCTTTCAACAGTGGGTTCACATCATTGGCCCCTGATTGGAAGAGTCCATCAAGTGTTTGACTTCAACTCATTCATTCACATTCGTTGGATTGTACTAGAGTACCTTGGGATTCATTGACATCAATGGTGATTTCCCTCACACTTGTTAATGGTTTTCATTAATGACCAGTAATCAAGTGGTTTCTACCATGTTCAACTTCGACACCTGTAATCACATGGACAGATTCTTACTTTGTGATGATGGAAACGAAGACCTTGGATGTCACCATATCAATCCAGGTTTTGATGTGAGTATTCATGAGTTTGTACTAACACATAGATCCACTATGTATGTCTCGTGGCTATGTCCAAATTTGAATTCTTTAAGAGCATAAATCCACAATGTATTTCTCGTGGCTATGCTAAATAATGATGGCATGGATCCACAGTGTATGTTTAGTGGCCATGAATCACTTGAAACTTATGATTAGAGTCACTTGTGTTCTGAGTATGGGAATGCCTACCTCAAAAGATGGTATATTATTATGTGGATGTTTGATTGTTTGGAGGTTCCCAACTGATGTGCTCCTTGTTTTCCACGCACACATTGTACAAATTATTTCAGTTGTCACATGTTCCAACTTCATACTTTGGGGGTCATTCTGTTACACATTATTTTTTTCACCCCAATGATCAACTGACAATATGTGCATGACTTACTTCCATGTTCCTTGAAAACACAAAAAGAGACTTTCTCCATGAGAAAAACTGATTATCTTTTTTCCCTTAAAAACTATGTCAAAGGAGATCGTCACACCCTTCTCTATGGTTGGGGTGTGACGATGCTTGATCATCACATGTTGCACCAAAAATGGATTGCGGTGTCGTCGCAGGATTCCTGTCCATAGGGTGCGACGATGCTTAAACAAGAGGAAAAGTGAAATTCACGAAGGTTCTAGAAGGGAATATTCTAGAAGATGAGGTGGCCTCCGATCGATTTGGATTTTACTTGCTTCTTTGATTTAGTGGGATCATCCTAATATCCTCATCCATACCTCTTTCACCCTATATAAAGAGGGATCTCTTATGGAAAAGTCTAAGGCTTGCTTATACATGAAGAATTCTGTTATATATTATACTTGAGATAACTTTGGTTTAGCTCTCTAAGTCAGATTGTGGACCTTCTTCATCAAAGGGATTGGAGAAAAGGTGTGTGTGTTGAAGCAAAGAGCCATTGGAAGGGACCTTGCAACATCAAGACATGGGTTGTATTCTCCACTTTCATTTAATATAATGCAACAATACATTTCTTCCCTATAAAAGTGTCTTTACTTTTATTGTATAACTCCTTGATCTTATACATAGAATTCATTGGAATATATATATCGTAGTTCTCTCGCTTTGTTGGTTTGTGCTTCTTAAATAGGTTCACCATCCCACAAATAAAAATATGGAGTGACAAGGACAAAACTAGCGAGGATCAAATGTCATTTGTCCCTCTCTAAACTAGTTTACATGACAATGAAGTCTAAGGTGAAGTTTATATTATGCTCTGTTTTGTTCTAGCTTCTTGTTGAAGTTAGGGAGATTAGTTTGTGTCCGCACTTACCGATTTTTCCGATAACACTTTTAAAGAAGGTGGTCTCATTTTTTTGGGATGAAGCAACAAAACATTCTTTCGAAACATTAAATAAATCCTTGGTTTCGACTCCTTTGTTGACTCCCCTAATTATAATCGATATTTTTTGTTATATTTGGTGGCAACTGAATCCTCAATTGGCATGGTCCTGGTGTAGGAAGATGATGAGATCCAAGAGCACATCATCTACTACTTGATTCATGATTTGTTGGGTCTCGAACTTAAGTACTCTCATGTCGAGAAACTAGCCTTGGAAACATTTCATGCTATTTAGTGTCTTCGCCATTACATTATGTTATGTAAGACAACTTTCATCGCCATTTTTAATCTATTGTGACATGCTTTGACTCGGCAAGTTGTCGGTGGGAATTACAACAAATGGATTTTGGTCCTTCAAGAATCTGACTTGGATTTTTCCACAGCGAAATCTAAGAAATATTTATTCTTCGCCGAATTAATGTCTAAGTTTCCAATTGAGAATGAAAAAGGAAAAGTCATAGACTCATTCCTTGATGAGCACATATTCATCATCTCTTCTTTTGACCCTTGGTACGAAGATATCCTTATATATCTCAATATTTGAAGTTTCCCTCACACTATTCATGAGATGAGCGACGACAGATTCATCACATGGATAAAAACTATCTCATTATTGCCGACACATTATATTAATGAGGAGTAGACTCGATCCTCCATCATTGTCTTACTCATGAAGAAGTTGAAGTAGTATTAAATGACTTTCATGGTGGAGCAGGTGGCGGTCATCTCTCAGGGTTGGAAATATCCTAGAATATTTTGTGGCCTGGTTATTTATGGCCTGTGATCTTTAAGGATTATATTGAGGTGGTCAAGAAATTCCATCCTTGTCAATTTTTTGAAAAGAAGATGTGCGTGCACCCTGCTCCCATGTTTCTCTTCATTACCGTCAACCCCTTCACCAAGTGGGGGGTATATTTTTTGACATGCCACACAAATTTGTCTAGGGGGAATCATTACATCATAGTGGCCATTGGCTACTTCAATAAGTGGGCTAAAGCCATGCTGACATTTGTGAATGATGGTGAAACTGCCACACTTTTTGTTTTCAATCAGGTTATTGCTAGGTTTGGGGTTCCGAGGGATATTTTCACTGACCATGGCAGTCACTTTAAAAAACGCATGATGTCAGAGTTAGTATCAAAACTGGGTTTTAGGCAGGAGCACTCATCTCCCTACTATCCTCAAGCTAACAATCAGGTTGAATTCATTAAAAAATCTTTAAAAATGATATTGAGAAGAATGATCAACTCAACTAGATTGAATTGGCATTTGATGCTATATCCAACATTATGGGCTCACCAAACCTCATTTACAACTGCAATTGGTTTCTTTCCTTTTAAACGCATCCATGGAGTTGAGGAAGTCTTTCCAATTGAGTGTGAAATCCCTTCACTCAAGATCATTGTCAATCTCCTCCCGAATACGACTCAACTCGAAGAACGTCTCATTTACCTTGAACAAATTGACAAGCATCGTCGAGATGTAGAAATGGAAAATGAAGCACATAATAAAATAATCAAGTTTTGTTATGACAAGTTAGTTCATCCTAGGGTTTTCTATGAAGGATACATTGTCTTAGTTTATGACCAGGATAAGGATGCCCTCGGGGCAGGAAATTTCAACCCTATGTTGTACGGTCCATTTATCATGCAATGAGTGTTGGAAAAAGGGTCTTATGAGCTTGTTTATTATGAGGGGAATGTATTTTCAGAGCCCAGAAATGGGCTCTACCTAAAAACATAATTTTCTTGAGCCTCATAGCTCAAGTGGTGGTTCTTTTGTAAAAAATGTTTATTTTTGTACATAGATTTGCTTAGTAGTTTTGTGTCTTTGCATGTTAGTAATTGTTGTGTGGAAAATTCCTGAAGAATTGTCATTTTATATTGGATACGCAGATGGTTCTAGTCACCATTCTCGGAACTTGGCTTCCGTGGCTTGGGTGATTTATTCACCTACTAGATAGCTAGTGTCTACTGGAGGTGTGTGTCTCAGAGAAAATACCAATGATGTTTCCAAATATAAAGTCATTATTGAGATTTTATGAGATGCTTTGTTGCATGGAATTTGATTCCTTTAGGGGTTTTTAGACTCTCAATTGGTGGTCTCACGGTTGAATGTTCTATACAGGATCCACGCTTCGATTTTGTTGTGTCACTTCCTTAGGGTATGCCTTTTGGAATGATCATTTGAATTCATTACTTATGAGCATGTTTCTAGGCATGCTAATCTGGTATTTAATGCCTAGACTAGTTATTTTTTATATTTCCATTTGTCTCACTAATCACATAAGCACATTCATCACACATGCAAATATTTCTCATTTCCAAGTAAAAATACAAAAGTAATGCACAAAAATAGATATGTGTGTGTGTGTGTCCAAAAAGAGGTCCATAATACAAAATCTTGGGCTACTAACCCTGAATTTATATCAGTACAAAATGGTGCTCTCGACACATAATAGTCTAGGCCTAATGTCGGTGAACCCTATCATAGAAAAGTATGTTGTTAGCTAGAAGCCAAAACATACAAACCCATGTCTGAGGTACTCTGACTACATGAAGTTGCATCTCGACAGGTAGGTCATCTATAGTGGCCATGGTGATAGAGCATATCAGGGCCTCCAGGTTCCTTCCCACACTCTGTAGATTCCTTGTCACATCCTTGTTGGGCTTGGACTCCTCTCTGCCCCAACGACTATGTCGTGGAACGCCTGTTGGTCTCACTAGTGCTCTTTATTCACATTTGAATAAGAACAAGTTAATACTATGCATCTCACCAAAAAGATAGAATTCTTTCATTTGTACATATAATATATCATCAAAAACTAAAAATTAAATAACATAAAATAAAAATTACCTATATCCTTAAGCTCGTCATTAGGAGGAATGATGATGTCAAGATCATGGGTATAGTCAATCCCGACATATGGATAGTCCTCGATAAATGGGACCTGGAACTCCCACCAAGAAAAGAAGTCATCATCAAATGGGTTAGACATTTTTCCTCCTCCTAGACGGTCCAACAACTCGGTCCATCGGACCATGGCAAGACATGGTCGTAAGTGTCATCGAATATGAGTCCTTGGGATCATCCTAGATACCCTATCAAAGAAGAAAGTACAGAGGATGCTTCCAAACCCAAAGTTTTTGGTCTTCCACAACTTGCAGTCAATAAGTTGAGCCTTCATGGACGAAATCATGGTGGAACTCCAGTCAAACATAGTAGGTCTCAAACACTCGACACCATGTTTCATTTGAGACTGTGAAGATAGATGTAAAGAGCTTGACCCCATGATGCAAACTATGGTGTACAGTATCACCTTTAAGCTCAGGTTGCGATTTGTTTGATTGGCACTTGTGAGACTGTTTTCTCTGAGCCATCCTTGCAGTACTCATTGATATAGTCATTGATGGTCTGACCACCTCCTTCAAGGGTTGTGAAGTTGGGAACTTGACCTCTTTGAGACAAACCAGTGATAAAGTAAATGTCCTCAAACGTGATGGTCAAGGGCTGCCCACCAAGCATGAATGATCTGTTTTGGGGTGTCAGTAGTCAATGAGAAGGTTTAAAAATATTCTTTGTTCTCGCATGCCACCAATTTTGAAAAATTTGTACATGCCACATTCTCAGAGCGCTTGTTTGGCATCGTCATCATCAAATACAGCTCGATCAACTTCCTCATGCTCACATTCCCTCTAGTGGATAAAATGCATATGCAGATTTATTTGATAACACATGTGGATATCCATGCCTGGTGTTTCTACCAAGTGCGGACATATGTGCCTCACTTTGAGTAAACCCACAGACGCATAGATACGTGAGAAAAAAGGGAGGGCTAACCCTCCAATTTTCATGAAAATTTAAAATTAGAAGGATGAAAACAAAGAGAATGGGATGAACACCTACTTGGTTCAGACGACTCGTGATTTTGTTGCCCAAGATCCATCAATATCCAAGTTAAGCTTTAAGGGTTTTTCCAATTTTGAGTTAATTTTAGTTTAATTGGTGAAAATGAAATGGTAAAATGGTAAACATTGATTTATTTATATAATTTTAAAACCCACTTTCCATAGTTTTTATTTTTTCCATTAACTAAATTAATGTCAAACTATGTTGTAGTGTTGTGGTTGCCATAACAGGTTTATAAAGCTATATTTTGGGTACTTGTTGGTCCTTTACTCTGTTAACCAGGTCGTTTCAAGACTCTGGAAGGTGATGTTTATGTGTAACTGGAATTTAGAGTAGGTCTCACACACCTCCAATATTTGCATTAACAATCACCATTTCTTCCTTAACCCAAAGTCGATCCCATTAACTTACAACACAAGCCTTTCTTTCTGCTAATAATCTCGTTTTTTTGATGGTAGAGCCTACCTTCCACGAGCACCCTAGTTTAGAACCCCTTATGTATTCTTGAGCTCATGCTACAAGATTTGTTAGGCTTGGGAGTCCTATTTAGTCTCGTCGTGACATTGTGTATGAACTTCATTCTTCTTACTCAATATTCTTTTGGATATTACCTATAGTAATCCCTTCATTATGGAGTCTCAGTTAACCTCTTTTCAGACTCCTTAAAAATTAAAATATTTTTGAGTGAGCTTGTTTTCTTTCAAACTCGTTAAATGGATTTGAAGGGACGTCTATTGGGTGTAATTTTACCCCTTTTTTTAGACTGAATGGACTAATTACGAAATATTTCTCCTTGGTATTGTTTTACACTTTTTCAGACTTGGGAGACTAAAGTTACGAAAAATAACATGAGGTTGAGTCCCAATTGCATTGCATATTGATTTTTCATGCTTTTAGGCCTAATGTCGGCTTCAACATGCTATTTTTGAACCCATTACTTATGCATTCCTATCGGTTCCCAACCTTGCAATTTATGCATTTGCAACTCGACACCTTAACCCTGAGGAAACTTTCCTCGAGTGTCCTTATCCTACACATGCTTCCTCACATTGAGAATAGGTATGTTCCTTGTGCTATGGAACTAGTTTACCTACCCATGACACTCATTTAATCCACTGTACTATAGTGTTCTTGTATTATTTTTCAAGCTTTAATAATATGAAAAAGACCGAACAAAAAAAAAAAGGGGGGGGTGAAAGAGTCTATCTCTTTTGTGGGAAGTAGTTTTGTCGCCCTTGAACAAAGCACAATCTTGAGTTAGTATCACATCATTTTGGGTATATTATGGATTTAGGATATTTTTTCTCATTATTGAGTTTATCTCCCTCGGTTGGTTATACTTCCAACCATATGGAGGATATTTTGATGCCTTATGTGTCACAAATGTATCCCAGTTTATAATCCATGTTGCCTAAGTCACATAATATTTCATGTTTTTGTTCCAGGGAAGTTTCAACCTAAGTTTTACATTCTACAGTTAGTCTTTGACCATGCATTTTGACCTTCCCGAGTCAGTCAAATCTGTCTAATCATCAGAAGTATCTCTTTTATTTACTCATGCTAGTATAGAAGGTCCCCATTGACTTCTTGTTGGAGGGTATAATCTTATTGAATCTGACACATTTCTCTGAGAGTATGACCTAGAGTTTCACCTTGGGCCTATTTCCATTATTGATAGGTGACCTTGCGCTCAACAAATAACAAACCATCATTGGTCACTGACTGAGTGGTTTCCCTTGTGTTCGACGTTAACAAAAATCATCACACATAGGGATTTGTGTGGTACCTTGGTTTACATTTGACCCCATTGGTGGATTCCTCATCTTTTTCAGTAGTCTCCATCATTGGCTACTATATAGAGAGTCTTTGTTGTGAACTATTTCCACCTAGAGCACGATGGAGTCGTACCTCAGTGTGGTCCTTACAATCTTTTCATCTGAGTCCTTCCAAATGTTTGGCCTTTTGCTACCCCTCATGCTAGATGATGGAGGATGACTTAATGCCTTCCTTCCAACGGATCTCTTCCTATCGACTTTGGCACATATTGATCTTGGATAGGGATATAGAGTCATATTTGGTACCTTGGGGCTTGCATTCATCAGTGGTAGGTTCCCTCTCTATTCACAATGGGAATAAATCAATGTCCCTTATCGATATATTCTACCATATGTTCGACTTTAGCTCACTTATTCACACTTGTTAGATTGTACCATGGTGCCTTGACACCCATTATGATCATCGATGGGTTGTCTCACATTTTTTAACGATATACACTAATTACCAATAATCAAATGGTGTCCCATTGTGTTCGACCCCAACACATTTATTCACATAGTGTATACTCGTACTGCGATGGATTATTTTGAAGACTTCAGGTGAAGTACAAGTATCACATCTTTTGTGCTCCTACTTGACATATTGTACCAATACAAAGGCATTGGTACTTGTAGAGGATCAACTTGTTCACTCCATTGGTCCCATATATCCTCTTTTTTTATTTTGATACATAGCTCCACTATGTATCCATTCGTCGCTATGATCTACTTTCACATGGATCCACTATGTATTCCTCATCGCCACACTTGCTAATTCATATATACCACATGGATCCACTGTGTATTGTTCGTGTACATGGTCATTTCTCATATGTTCATATATTCCATGGATCTGAAGTGTATTTGATTTGGCGACCATGCTTACATCACTCCTAAGCATGGGTATGCATGACTTGGGAAGAGAATACTCTTGATTTTGGCTGACGGTCTATGTTTTTGGATAAGTTGTTTGGGAACCTTCATGAGTTTACTTCATTGCATCCTCTCCTCTCAGAGTTATAATGTGTTTCAGAAATCATTTTTCCCTTCTGACCTCACACATTAGGGGCCATCTGTTATAGCACAAATTGCCACACCTGTGCATTTTTTACATGGCCTTACCATTTTCCCTAGCTTACTAAGAAAAATCCCAAAATTTCCTCATCAAATTTACTTAAGAAACTTGATTTTTTCTTATATACGTGGGTTTCCTTTATGCAACATGCATACATTCGTGCCTTGCAAGCTTGCAGCCCGTAGATGCCCTAAAAAATGATGAAAAATAAAACATTTCCACAATTTCGGGCATGTTTTCGGTTGGGATCGTTTCCCAATGTCCCTAATCCCATACTAAACATAATTCAACCTCCCCAACCTCTTTGGGATGGTATTAAAGCACCATTGAGGGAAAATATGAGGACAATTCTGATGGTGAAAGGTTATGTTGTTGATATTTAACAAGCTTCCCTAATCCTTTCATTCTCTAAGTAGCATCCCCTAACCTAGAAACTCATTTTCCATTGTTGCTTGTTCTCCTATATAGCCATAAGGTGTGTTCATATCCTTATTGGGTTATCTAAGAAAGAACCTTGCTACTAAGTTGATGCTCGAAGGAATTGTAGAGGAACCCAGGGAGTTGGCTCTGAAGCAGTGCCGAAAGTTGAACCAAGTTGTAACCAAATTTCACATATTGTTAACAATACAAGATTTTTCTTTCCCTCCTATATTTTGTTCATTGTAATGTTATATGTTGTCGTTGTTCATATATGCTTTGATTTATATACATAATATATGCTACTTGAACCTATAACTATGTTGCTACAACATTATCTTGGTTTCCTATTGCAGGCTAGTTTCGAAAGAGACCAGGAGCGCTTCAAGAAGCAGGAGAGGGGATTCGACATCAAATGAAGGGTTTAGGGTGCAATTATTCTCCTTTTTCCTTCCCTTATCTCTCCTAGTAAAAAGTGGTTATTTCTTGTTTGCATCCTTGTTTGTGAGGGTAGATTTCATTCTTCTTAATTCGGTCTTGCTCTGTTGTGACTTGACCCAAGGTCATAAGGGAAAAATTCCTTAATCAATAATCCATCCCTAATGGCCTCTTCTTCATGTTCATATCCAATATCCTAAGCCCATAATATCATGCCCAAGGGAAACACATGATACATATTTTGAATCTTTTCATGCACATGTCAACAACATAATCCCATTACTCTATTACATTAATTATGTGCGCCTTCATGCTATAAGGAGTGTATCAAAGGGTTCCATCATTCTAGTTAAACCAATTATAAGTTGTTTTTTCTAAGTTTTTTTTTCTTCTAGAGGGTCATTGCCTCTCCAAGTCATGCCTTACCTTGATTTGATGACCTTGTAAGTTTTAATGTATGGGACTTCCTATAAATATATTTTAACATTAGAGTTTTTCCGTAACTTCATTCTTGGTCTAGCATACATATGGAGAGATGAGATTCATGTCTAACTTCCACGTGCATACGTGACATGTTTATAGGTGCTTCTATAATACACTTAGTATCATACATGTTTAAGAATTTGAGGTCTAAAAGTTACGATCATTGATCCCATTGTATTTATTTATTTATTTCATAGACATGATATTAAGCCTCATGACATATGTTTTAAATTTCACCTTAATAATCAACCATACATATTCCTATGCATAATTTTATACACTTCCTACAACTATTATGAAAATTAAGAAGAGGAGAGATGAACAAGAAGAAAATGAAACCTATAGAGATCTAGGGAGATAAGTTCCAAATATATTTTCCTCATGTGTCACTAGTTCTAATGCACTCCACTTAGGGGTTTCTGTGATTTCCTGCATTGACTTAGGCCTATATTGGATCACATGTATGTCACCTAGAGTGGTCATGAGGATTGTTGGCACAAGGACAGACCCATGGTTCAGCTCTAACAACGCAATAACAAGCCCTAACTATTGGCCCTTTCAGCAACACCTGCAAAGCAGATGCAGTCTCACCCAAAGTAGCGATAGGGGGTTGCAGGACACAGGTGTCTACAACCAGAGGAAATGCAAAGTGGATCCAGGGTGACTCACACTCATAGATCTAGTTATTCTTTACCGAATTAATCCTACTTCACACAATATATCTCAGATCTAACAAAACAACACTATAACAACATATCAAATGATAGAGATAATAAAAAACAATCACACATAACACCAAGATATACGTGGTTCACCCTCTCTCTAGGTCTACATCCATAGAACTGTGATTCTTGATATTATAGGAAAACATATAGTTTTATCTATGCTCTTAGCTTGCAGATCTCTCTCTTCTTCTCTCTCTTTCTCTCCCCTCCATGTGCACCCAGCTGCAAGGTTGATCTTAGCACCCAACTGAAGATCTTACAACACAGACTTCTCTCACCACACAATACCTCTCTCTCAACAATAACAACAATCACTCATCATAACATAATCGAACCCATGCCAGGTCCTCTTGACCTTTATTTATACATTACAATGACTCTTGGACAACCTTAGGCCAAAACCTAGGTGTCAAAACCCTAAGTACCAAAACCCTAGGTATATAAAACCCTAGGTAAACTTGACCCATGTTTTTCAGGCTTCGCCAGCCTATCCTTTCTTCTTTCCCGCAAGGTGCTCCAAAGCATCCATTAGTGGCTTTTTCCGCTTACAGAGTTGTCCATGACCCATCTTTCTTGTTGATCTATCTTCCTCTATCTCCTCGTCCAACGACTTTCTTTCTTTTAATTCACTCTGTCTTTTATGCTCTTTTGGTCACTTCGACCCAATCTCAGTCAATGTGCTTTCCACGCAGTTCGTACTTCATGCTTATTCCTTAACCTTTGTTTTATTTCATGACCAAGGGCCAACAGGTCCCCAACACTCACATGTGACTCTTCCCGAGGCACTTTAGATCCAAACCTACTATTTTTCTTCGTCTTCAGACTGCGTGGGGCAACCTGTGATTTCTTCTCTGTCCCTCCCTTCTTTGTGCATACTCTATTTTCTGTGTCTGGTACCCAGTTTCAACTACACCTAGTACCTAGACTCTTCTTCTCATGCTTTTACTAAGAGTTGTGAGGCAGTTGGTTGTCATAGTATAATTTCAATCGACTCTTGTTCACTAAACCTTCCTTCCACTCTCCATTCAGTGTCTTCAGCTGCCCAACTCCTCCTTTTGTAACATATGCGACCTCAAATGGCCCAATACAATGTATTTTGAACTTCCCTGGATACTTCATGAACTTGTTGTCATATACCAATACCAGATCTCCTTGCTTAAAGGATTTCTTCTTGATATGTCTGTCATGGTAAGCCTTTTGTCATTCCTTATGTACCTGCTGATGAAATCCTGCAACAAATCAATGTTCTTCTAGTTATACCAACTTCGTAAGCCTCTCTTGAACAATGCCAGTGTCATCCATATCTGTGAATGTTGCAATTCTGAGACTAGGAACCGAATATTCCATAGGGACAACTGCTTCTAGACCATAAACCAACTTAAAGGGAGTCTGCATTGTCAGCTTCTTGCAAGTAGTTCTATAGGCCCATAGCACAACTGGTACTCTCATATCCCAGTCATCCCTATTCACACTGCAAATCTTTGTCAGCGTTGTCTCGAAGATCTTGTTGAAATATTCGACCGTCCCATTCACTTGTGGATGGTAGGGAGTACTCTTTTGATGGTGGACTTCAAATTCCTCAGTCAAAGCTTCAACAACCTTGTTAATAAAGTGTGTGCCTTGATCTCTCATCAGGTTCTCCAGGCATCCAAACCTGGTTATGATATCATCAAATATAAATCACATAGTTGTGTTTTCACTATAGTACTTCATTGCTCTTGCTTCTACCCATCTTGTCAAATAATTTTTCGTCGTGATGATGCACTTTCCTGGTGGGTTAATAGGTCCCACAAAATCAATGGCCCATTTATCAAATGCCTGTAAGGTCAGTTGTGGTGCTAAAGGCATCTCATCTCTTGTGGAAGGTTTCCCAACTCTTTGGCATACATCGTAGGCTTTATAATATTCCTTAGAATCTTTATGTAAGGTAGGCCACCAGAGGCCAGCTCTAAGAACCTTCTACATTGTTTATTTCAATACGTAGTGTCCTCCTATGATGCCTTCATGTGATTCTACCAGAATCAGTGGCCTCTATACCTCCATAACACATCTCCCCGGGATCTCATCAGGTCCCATCTTGTATAGCTTTCCAGCTATAAGTGAAAAATTTGTAGCGTGAACTACCAGCTATTTCTTTTGGATGATTGTATATTCATGAGGTGCCATTCTTATTGATATAAAATTTACTATCTCACTGAAGTGATCATCAACCCTTCTAATGGCCAGAAACTTTGCATCTGGTAGTGTATCCTCCAAACTAGTAGGTTCCTCTCCATGCTCCAACCTAGAAAAGTGGTCAGCTCCCTTGTTCATTCTCCCTGGCTTGACTATTATTTCAAAATCATATTCCTGGAATATCAGTAACCATTTTCATATCCTTCCCCCCAACACTGGCTTGTTGACTAGGTATTTCAATGCAGAGTCATCAGTGAACATCTTAAAATGTCCTCCCAACAAGTAGTATCGAAACTTTTGTTGCGCGTACACAATGGATAAACCTTCTCTCTCAGTGGTAGTGTAGTTTATATCAATTGTAGATAGCTTCCTTCTAGCAAAGGATAACGTATGGTCAATATCTCATGCTCCTAGTTGTGATAACACTTCTCCTAGTGCAATAGATGAAGCATCGGCATGCACTTGAAATTCTTTGGTTCAATTTGGGAAGACCAAAATAGGCGTAGTAACCATTTTTTGTTCTAGTGTGTCAAAGCTCTACTGACATTCTTTTTTCCACTGAAACTGAAAATATTTCTTTAATAACTGCTCCATAGGTTTTGTAATCTGTGCATAGCCCTTAATGAACTTCATGTAGTATACAGTATGTCCCAGCACAGTGCGTAGTTGTCTGACTGAGGTAGGGGGGGTAGATAGAAAATAATGGCAATCTTGGATGGATCTACCAACAACCCCTGCTTGCACACAATATTCCCTAGAAATACTCCAAAGGGTGAAAAGAAGATGCACTTCTTCAGGTTCAAGGCAATTTGACATTGCCTGCACTTATCCAACATTAGTCTTAAACATTCAATATGGTTTTGTAATAAGCTAAAAACAGTCCAATCATCAATATATGCTTCCAAACATTTATGTAAAAACTCCTTGAATTCTTTGACCACCACCCTAGAAAAGATGGTTGGTGCATTCTTCAATCCAAAAGGCATCACTGTGTATTGGTAGGATCCCCATTATGTTGCAAATGTGGTCTTGTGGAGATCTTCCTTGGCAATCTTGATTTGGTGATAACCTGAAAATCCATCTATGAAGGAGTAAACTTCATGACCTCCTACATTATCTAACACTTTGTCTGTAAACGGTGTAGGGATGGTTCATGCAAATAGGCATCATTCAACTTCCTGAGATCTACACAGATCTTGATCTCTCCTGTCTTCTTATCTTGTACCACCATAGAGCTAATCAATTCTGACTCTTCCACAGGTTCTATGATTCCTGCTTCCAACATCCTGTCTAGTTCAATATTCACTTTCTACTTATAATTGGGATTCAATCTGTAGGGTCTCTGCTTAACTGGCCTGGCATATGGATTCAAGGGGATCTTCATATCTCCAATGGGACCTTTTATGCCCTTCATATCAGTTACCTTGGTTGGGAACAAGTCCTGATATTCATGCAGTAGTTATGTGATCTTATCAATGGTGGCATCATCCCAGTAATCTCCAACATTAGCAAGCTTAGGTGCTTGCTCTGTTCCAATATTAACTTTCTTGATTTTGATCGGTTGTCCAATGAAAGGTAGTTCAACTCCCAGCCCTTATACATCCCTCTCACCTTCTGGATTTCAAATGAAAATGTAGTTACAAAGTTTTTAGTCATACCGTACCAATCTGAAGTGGTGAGGCGCAATTCTGCTTGAAGATACCAATTGATAGGCGTTGTGTCCAGAGTGTTGATGAACTTATGCACCCATTATTCTTGAGGAATGTTGCTCCAGGCCTCCTCACAACCTCGCACATGGTCCTTCAGACAACTTTGACCTGTGTATCAAACTTCACATCCTTCTACTTGTTCTGAGTAATGAACTTCCATCAAAGTGTGACATTGCATCCAATCCACGATGTTATTTTTATGTGTCCTCTACCATCTTGTTGGATTTTCTTTCAAAGCCTCATCCAGTGCCAACAATCTCTATTGTACTAGTACAATTTCTTCAGAATCTGATAAGAATGTTCCTAAATGATTTAAACCATCAAATGTGGGCAGATTGCTTACTTCTGTGCCAATCCAGTGAACTTCCCTAGTCAATCTAGCACACCTTCATGCATAGACTTCATACACTTTGTTATGCCAATTCTCCAGTTCTTCTTCTGAGTCCAATGAGCATGCGTTGTCACTTTGCCAACTTAAATTCCCATCTGTTTTAGGATTAATGTAATCTTGTTGTCTCGCTGTCAATATATATATATATATATATATATATATATATATATATATATATATATATATATATATATATATATATATATATATATATATATATATATATATATATATATATATATATTCTCTAGCTCATATGCGCGGTCTTCTTCTCTGATGGGTTATGTGTATCTTCGACCTTCATCAAGATCCAGAGGTGTAATGACCATAAGGCCATCAACTTCAAACATCATTCTTCTTTTATTTAAGTCAACAACAGTGGAATTGTTGAAATCACGATCAATTCCTAATAGCACAGGATAAGGAAAACTATCTCAATCACCTTGAAGCCCACAAATGTTCTTATCCCATCGATGTCCACAAGGACATGCTCCAGTATCCCAAAGGGGCTTACTGCCTGCTGATTAGCCATCCTAAGCCTGATAGGGGAGTAAATTAACTTAGGTTTTACCATCAGTGCCTAGGTCTGCTTCGTCATAACATTGACCTCTGACCCTAAGTTGAGGACCACATAATCTATATCATAATCTCCAATCTGAGCATTTAGGTGTATTTCCTTATTTTTCCTTCTCTTTTTAGATACTTGATGTACCGATCTATTCAGGAGAGGGTCTACCTTCCTTGGTTCATACTGTCGGATCAAGTGTTGTAGTTCTTGTATGGATCTCTCACCCTTAATCAACTCAATGAACGTATACAAGAAACAAACAAGCTTGCTTACCTCTTTTCCTTCTCTCGGTGATGCAGACTGATTGAATGCCAAAGGCATCCCACATTCTCTCACTTTTGGTTGTGCCTTTGATGAAGAAACCTGATCTCCTCCAAATTCTCTTCTTGCCTCTTCAAATATCTTCTTTTCTTTCCTCGGATCAAACTCGGGTGTATTCTCTACAGTTCTTATGACCCTTGATTTGTCTGTAGTCTTTGTTGGAGTCATCATGTCTTCTCCTATAGAAGTGCTTCCTCTAGTGATAACAGAGACTCTAGGATCCACTCTACGAGGTTCTACTGAGATCAATTGTACTTGTGGGTTTCCTCCTCGTCTCTCCTAAATTTTGGCTAACAGCGCATGACAATATTCGATGACATGTTCAAATGAGTTGCAGTAGTTGCAAGTGGTACAAGGGTTCTGAAAGTCCCTTGTCAAATGTCCTAGTTGTTCACAATTATAACAAATGATCTAACCTCGACCTCGACCCATACCTCCTCCTCGTCCTCTTCATATAAATCCACTGCGAGGGTTGAAGTTTCCTCTTCCTGGAGAATTAAACTATGTAGTATTTCCTTCTTGTTGTACTTCGCCTTGAATTCTATATGTGTCTCTTGATATTTCATGCAAGAGGTAATAAGCCTTACAATATTTCTCATCATGCCCCACAGATTTACAAAATGTGCAGTAAAGATTGGTAGGTGTCTGGACATATTTTTTCATGTAATAACATTCACCAGGGCGATGTCGATTTCTACATACCTCGCACCAAGGTAGAGTAACCTGCTTCAAAGGGCTCGGAGCTCCTGAAGCCAAGTACTCATGAAATAGAGGACAATGCTCCTTGTCATGGCCCTCCGATTTTCATATGATACACCAAATATCTTATCTTTTATCCTTTCCCTTATCCTTCTTCATATATTAGACCTATAGGGATAAGCTAGTTAGATTACTCAAAATTTGACTCATACCTGAGTTGGACTCTCCTATAGGGGCTGATTCTAGTTTCATGGCGATCTCCAGCGCCTCAGCTTGTGAAGCGATCTTCTGTTGCATCAAAGGGACTCTGATGTGTGGTAAGAGGGAAACAATGAACCATTCTTTATTATGTTCATCTGGAATCTGAAAACTCAAATGACCTGTCAGGGTCTTAAACCTCTGATCAAACTCCCAAATAGGTTCAACTACTCTCTTCTTGATTTCTTTCAGATCTGTAATGCACTGCGACTCTGACTTGGGTTTCTTGTATTTGAAAAGAAATGCAGTCTTAATGTCATTTAGCATTTTAGGTTGCACAACTCCTTGGACGAACCTAATGTACCAACTCAGTGTGTGGTCTCTCAAAGTAGTACTAAACTGAGCTCTTGTAACATCTTTGTCAGTGACATTCCTAATACTCCATACAACTTCACATAAGAACCAATGTTGATCAGGATCTTTAGATCCATCTCCCCTAAAGGTGGGTAACCTCATCTCATCTTCCATAGATTTTCCTAGGGTTCCCGACTGAGTATGCACTGAACCACTTGTACCAATGCTCTGAGTGCTCTAATAACTTAGGTTACTCTGGTTACTTAATGCTGCTAAAACAACATGAGGCATAATAGTACTTACTTCAACAGTCTGTGCAGTTCCTGAAGTTTCTGATGCTTCTCGGCGAGGTTCTTCAGTCTTCTCTTCTTCTTCCCTAGAAGACTCTGAATGTTCATCATTCAATAACTCTTCTTCTTCTCCACTGTAGAACCCTTCTTCTTGTGCTGGTGGCTCATGATTCTGCTCAAACAAGTTCACAAGAGGAACTTCTCTAAATGATCTCCCACTGTGCGTGCATCCAACCTCTGTGTCGTTGTCGTTGTCCGAGTTCTTGAACATTAGATCTTTAATCCAACCGATTATTGTATCTTCAATATGTTCTTCTCATGCAGTAGCATCTTAATCCGCAACTTTGGAAAATGTAAAAAGTTTCCTCTAGGTCCCTTAAAGAAATATCTCTCTGCTTGTCTCTATGACTTTACTCTATCAATAACAAATTCGGTGATGTACCCTCCAATGGTACTATCAAACTAGTTATCTACTGCTCTTGACAAGATGCTATCAATTCTCTTAACCTTCTTGATCAACGTTGACATCCAAACCACAGGTGGTCTGAGTCTGACTTCAAATTGGGTATTTGCTAATCTGGCTAGCCACTCGTATATCTCCTTATGAATTCCTCCAAAGAAAATCTCATGTATATTGGTAAAGATATACTTTCCCAACCAATACTCTGTGATAATATTAGGGTTATTGCTATGGGCTTCTGTGAAGTCCTTTTCTTGTTCTTCTATCCACTTCTGAATCTCTGTCTTCGATGGAAACCACCTTGACATTCCCTCAAGAAGATCCCGGTCTCAACAACAGAACCATTTGTTGGCACAGGGGTAGACCCAGGGTTCATCTCTAACATCGCACCAACAAGCCCTAACTACTGGCCCTTTTGGAAACACCTACGAATTATATGCAGTGTCACCCGAAGTAGTGATAGGGGGTTGCAGGACACAGGTGTCTACAACCATAGGAACTGCAAATTGGATCCAGGGCGACTCACACTCACAGATCTAGCTATTATTTACCAACTTAATCCTACTTCACACAGTATATCTCAGATCTAACAAAACAACACTATAACAACATATCAAATGACAGAGATAATCAATAACAATCACACATAACACCAAGATATATGTGGTTCACCCTCTCTCCTGGGCTACGTCCACAAAATGGTGTTTCTTAATATTATAGGAAAACATACAGTTCTATCTGTGCTCTTAGCTTGCAGATCTCTCTCTTCTTCTCTCTATTTCTCTCCCCTCCCTACGCACCCAGCTGTAGGGTTGATCTTCGCACCCAGCTGAAGATATTACAACATAGACTTCTCTCACCACACAATACTTCTCTCTCAACAATAACAACAATCACTCATCATAACATAATCGAACCCATCCCAGGTCCTCTTGACCTTTATTTATACATTACAATGACTCTCGGACAACCTTAGGCTCAAACCTAGGTGTCAAAACCCTAAGTACCAAAACCCTAGGTATCTAAAACCATAGGTCAACTTGACCCATGTTTTCTGAGCTTCGCCAGCCTGTCCTTTGTGCTCCAAAGCATCCATTGGTGGATTTTTCCTCTTACTGAGTTATCCACAATCCATCTTGCTTGTTGATCTGTCTTCCTTGATCTCCCCGTCCAATGACTTGCTTTATTTTACTTTGCTCCGTCTTTTCTTCTCTTTTGGTCACTTCGACCCAATCTCAGTCAATGTGCTTTCCACACAATTCGTACTTCACACTTCTTCCTTAACCTTCGATTTCTTTCATGACCAAGGGCCAACAAGGATGTCTTTGATGCCTCTAGCAACTCACTAAATTTCACTTGAATGATAGATGGTATGAGAATTGGAAAACTTTGTTGGATATCTTATAACTCAAAATCAGACTCTGGTCTCCTTATAATTCCCACTAATCAAATCCAAAAATATATCGTCTCCGTAGGATATGCAAATGCTCTAGGAAACCAAGGGTGCATGAATCTTGTACTCAAGACAATACGATGGGACATGGTTGGGGATGTTATTTTCCCTAACATTGATAGTGCATGCAAATGATAAAATGAAACTAGACGCAACTCAACATAGAGATCCATAATGCAATAATTGTATTATTTTGTTTCATTAATTTAGGAAACAACATAAATATTAATGCATGTAGAAGAAATCTAAGTCCAACTCACACTATATGGTTCAAGTTTATTAATTCATTATAATAGTATTATTTCCCTCTTCAAGAGGCAACATCCTCAAAGAAAGGTTAAACACTATTTTTTCAATATTTTCTATTTATTTTCTATCTAAATTTATTTAAGAGAAAATTTGCAATCTTTCACCCAATAGTTCTAGATTGAATTTTCTATATATTTTATAAAAACCCACTTATAAGTATACATTTTCATTACACCTTTAAATTTTATTTTATTTTATTTTTAATTTAAGCCACCTTTTTCATTCATACTTATCCTAAAATTGTGACTTAAAACGTTATGAATCCATGCATTGCCAAGTGAAGACAACTTTTCATTTTCAAATTTAAACATATTATCTACACATTATATAAAAAAAGAAAAATCTTTTCACCCATGTTTTCATAATTGAACGCTCAACTTTTGAGCAATTTACGTGAAATTTAACATCTTTGTAAATAAAAGGAACAATGCATATTGTAGTCAAACAAGTGTTGCATGGCAGCATAGTCCCTGTCGGGTTGAATTGGGAATAAATGCACAGGGATGGGGAAAAGGTAGCAGAGGCAGATGGAAACTGCAACGGAGATGTGGCAAGCAACATGAAGCACGGGTGGTATTCATGCAGTAAATGACACATGGCCTCTAGAGTCCCATTTATTTTTTGAAACTATATAATCGATCTTTCTAGTAGTGTGATTTGCTATGTTCAAAATTTCCGTTCCTACCTTGCATGTTTTATCTCTTCAATGTTTTATCTTTTCAATGCATACTTTCAACTGGTTAGATTTAAGTACAATTTCCATATACCATCTGGCTTGTATGTCTAGTTATATACATAGAAGAAGAAAAATATATGCATGAGAAAAAGATAATTCAGATTAAATAAACACAATTTCTTGACATTCAACATAGTTGAAGATAAAAATTTATGAGCACATAAATATAAAAGGAGGTAAAAAATAGTTTTAGTTGAAATATATCAAAAAATAATATTGTATGTTACATATTCCTGGAAATACAAATGTGTTTGTCATATAGACTAGGATTGGGGCTCCCGCGGACCATAAGAGAAATATGTACAAGAAATACGAATGTGGAAAGAAGAAGTGGGCAATGGTAGAGTGTAATACCTGAAAAGAATAAATTGGAAGGTATCAGTCATTGTCTAGACATTTCTATTTAAAAAGATGTAATAACTGGATTGATAAACAAAGCAGGATGTGATCAATATAGACTTACAATGATGGTACATATCACCCCTTTTGCTATTTTCTTGATGATGCCTTTTTATTGTTGTCGTTGTCGACTACTGGAATCGTGCCAACTACCTGTTGACTTTCGTCGACGACCTGCTTCAATTCCCTTTCGACCCATTCTTCAATGTAGATTTTCAAGGGGGGAAACGTTGATCTCATTCTGGATTTTTATGTTGAAAAGTTCATTTTCTAATTCCCTTAGATCGATAGAAAGATTATGCATAGCCTGATCAATTTCTTCATTTTGTACTGAATAGTCGACTAGCCAGTTGTCCACGTCATCTTCACCATATTCAAGGATGTTGTAAAACTTTTCTAAAGATAACACCTTAAAAATATCAACTTGTTTATCGAAGGCTTTCTTAGTTAAGGGAAAGGAGTTGATGACTAACTTGGGGTCCTAGACCTCGTTCGTCCTTCTGGCTAAGTCTATTTTGGTCATCTTTGTGAATAATTTTTCTTTCTTTGATATGGCTTGTTCACATGATTGGACAATGAGATGCAGGTTCTTCACTTTCTCTTTCCAGCATGCATTTAATTGAGTGATCTGGTTTTTGGAGGGGAGATATTGTTCTCTTCTTCTCGTTTATGGCATGTTGTTGACATGGGTTCCAAAAGGGAGGACCATGTCTAAATAGAAACGTTCTTCATTTTTTAAATCCCCCTGCAAATGTTCGAGCAAAGTATGTGCCCTCGTTCCAAGGGAAGCCATAATTTGTGATGTTTCCCAGGCATCATTAATCATTTCCATTATTTTCTTGATATTATTCTCCACATATCCTCTACACGATGTGAGGAGGCTGGACGATCCTTTTAACTTGGCTGCAGGGGTGGCATGCATGGCTATTTCTAAAGGACTGGAAAGCAATGGCATAGGAATAAAAGATTCCTCCAATTCCTTGACTCGGTCCTTCAGCCTGGCATTCTCGGCCTCAATGCCTCTAATGGAATCATCAAGAGCATATCTGGTTGCTGCGTGAATTCAAGAGATTTGGGATGACCGCATGTTCATAAGGTTAACCTCTGAATGATTTTTTCCTTTCTTATTTTTTACATCTGTCTTTTCAATAATTAATTTTTTAGTCTCGCTGTCAAAAACAACGCTTTGGAATACAAAGGATTCATCTTCGTCAAAAAATTTGGTATCATCTATGTCCATTGGGAGAATATGATGGATCACATCTTTGGGTTGTTCAAGGTTGTGAAATACACTATCCAGATCAATCTCAAGTTCCATGTTCTCACTCTCAATTTCGGGCTCTTCCGCCTACCCTACAATTTTTTTTCTCTTCTTCTCCATGGGAATCTTGTGATAACTATCAATTTTAGGGTGAGAAGGGTTGTTATATCCTCCTCCATTTAAATAATTCTGGGTTGCTTTCTTACCGTGGTGCGTTGTTGGATCGATGCTTCGGGATGTCGTACTTTTGGGAGTGTCATCCGGTGATTGAACACTCTTCTCACCAGGGCCTTTTCCTTGTTGCTTGTACAATTCAGTGGTGCTTTGCAATGTTTCTAGGTTGGCGGCATCAGAAGAAAGAGTGTTGTCACCAGTGTCTATGTTTTCAGTTAGGTGTTTCTGGAAAAAAGAATTGATGAGGCCAAGTGTAAGTAAATGTTCTAAAAAAGAATTATTAGGGTCGAACCTTCTTATCTTTTAGCATATCTTAGGTTCAAGTTGTTGAAATGGGTTGCGAATTCATCAATTTTGTTGATGTTCCTCAATACGAAGTCCCCAACTTTCCAAGTCAGAGGAATGAACTGTTTTTTTTCTCTTCTCATGGAATATATGAAACTAGTAGTTGTATTTCCTTGCCATTTATGTAACAAACATTATGTCTATATTGTGACATGGAAGGAGAGTAGGTTTTTCCTTGGAGCCAAAAATACTTATCACATTGTAATTATCCATTTTTTCAAGTGCCCCCTTCTTGTCCAAAAACTTGGTTTCCTAGTGTTATTGGATAAATCGGTAGGTGCAGACACTAACAGATCTCCCTAAATCCACCTCGATCTAGAACAAAATAGGATAGGACACAACTCTTTCTCTAAGTTGCAATCATTGAATCTACAACTAAGAAGGAATGAGTGGCGTACCTTTATATCGCTTCCTTAGGTCTCTGTTGTTCCCGTTTCGCTCCAGTGCTTTTGTGAAATCAAGTCCAAGACTACACAAACCAACCCAAGTGAAGATACCAAAGTATATTCAATGTCAACCTATGCATATGATCGAGGAGTTATGGAATAAAATAAGAGTGATTTTATGGGAAAGGGACATGTTGTTGTATTATATTAAATGGAAGTAGAAGATACAACCAGATCGCCTTGATGTCGCAAGATTCCTTTCAGTGACCCTTGGTTCCAACACACACACTTGCTCTACATTTTCGTGAAGAAGATCCAGTACAACTTGATATACCAAACAGAGTCTTCAAGATTCTATCCAAGCATATTTCTTCACACAATTCTTTCACCAATTCTTCATTCAATCTTGCTTAACCTTTTCCATGAGAAACATTTCAATATATAGGAGAAGGAGAGATGGTTAAATGGATGAGGGTGATCCCACTAAATATGAGAAGTCAGTAGGATGCCAACCATGCGAATACCAACTCATTTTATAGAAGGTTCCCTTCTAGAACCTTCGTGACCTCTTCTCTTTTCCAATCTTTGAAATAGGTTTGCACCCTACCTATAGAGCAGAATGTGAACAGTTCACACCCTAAGTATGGGTTTCCTGTGAGAATGAAGGATTTTTTCACCCTATAACATAGGCAGCCTGCGAACTCATCTTAAAAATATGTTTTTTGGAAGGAGACAACAGTCACTTTTCTCAGGCAAAAAGTCCTTGTGGGAGCCTAAATACATCACTTGTAGAGACATCAACAGAGTGACCAAAATAATGTGTAATATAATGCCCCCAAAAGTATGAGGCTGGAACTTGTGACATCCGAAATACTTTGCAAAATGCGTGTGTGTCAGAAACAAGGAGCACACCTAATCGGAAACCTGTAAACAACTATGCATCTGCAGAATATAATACCAGTTTTGAGGTAGGAATTCCCATGCTCAGATCACAAATGAATGGAATCATAAATGTAGGTCATGGACACCAATCATACACCGTGGATCCATGTCGTCAAAATGCTACATAGCCACCAGGAATACATTGTGGATCTATGTGAAAAGACTTGAATTAAGACATAGCCACGTGACATACAAAGTGGATCTATGTGTCGATACAAATCATACATACTCCATCGCAACCTGGATAAAAAAGATGAGACCCAGGGTCTTCAATCTCGTCACCTTAAAGTACGAATCTAGCCATGTGATTACATGTGCTAAAGTCGAACATGGTAGAAACCACTTGATTATCGGTCATTGATGAAAAACATTAACACGTGCGAGGGAAATCAACATTGATGTAAATTACTCCCAAGGTATCGAAGTACAATCCAAATGAATGTGAATGAATGATATGAAGTCGAGCACTCGGCGGAATCTCTCGATCAAAGATCAATGATGTGAAACCCCTGACAAAGCAATAAAAATAATATAAAAAATCAATAAAAAATAGTAAAAAGTGAATAAATATGGGTGAAAATGATTTTTTCCATTTCATTGTTACATTGCCAAAAACTTGTCTAACATACCTCATTTTCCCCCAAATTTCTTTGCTCATTTGCGGGAGGCACAAACGATCATTCGACAAACAGTATTAGCCAACGAGGTAATCTCTTGATGCTCCAACTTTTCCATGGTTTATTTTTGGTTTTTATGGGCAATTTTTGGAGTTTTGAGTCCATTTTAGGGTCGAAACATGCGCTCAAGCATTCTCCCAAGTGGGCCATGTGGGACCTGCGAGAATATAAGATTCTTGCAGGTGGGCTTCAGGGCACCTGCGAGAATCTCACACTGTGCAAAAGGTTCACCTGCGGGGGCTGAAAAATTGATTTCAAAGTGAGGTTTTGCTCAATAAAAATTATGCACAAGTTTAAAACAAGCTGTTGACTTCCCTCTCATGGATCTATTGCAGGGGTTTGACCATTACGATGTTGCAATGGAGGGAAATAGAACATGAGGAGGATGATTCCATCGCCAGGAATGACCTGGGTACAGTCGCTGCCCTCCGGGAATGTGGGCTCTTGAAATTTTTCAGGATCCCTAGCATGAGAGCCCAACTCAGGTTGTTGGAATACTTGGTCCACATGTGGGACATGGATCAATATTTATTTCACATGGGAGTCCATACGCTGACACTAGATATCAAGGATATCGATTTTCTGATGGGGTTGTCACGGTGGAGATACCATGATACTTTGACCGGAGGTAGAGGCGATGAACTCTCTATGCGCGAGTATGTTCACCAATATTATGTTCCCGAGGAAGAGAGAAGCAAGGGTAAGGTTTCCATTTTGGGGGTCCAAGATCTGACCCTGCGGACCATCTTGTTTACTATTACATGCATGGTTGGGAGCGCGGATCCCCACATTACTCTCCAGAGCTATTTCCAATACGCCATAGAGTGCACAGAGCCTCGGGTTTTCAACTGGTCAGATGCAATTCTCTGTAGTATGAAGAGACAAATGACGAAGTGCAGAAAGGGTGACTTGAAGAAGTTTGGGTACGGGTCACTTTTGGTGTCATTCTTCCTCGAGAGGGTCCCACTGCTATGACTATAGGTTGATTGGGGTTTATCAGCCCCACATGATCCAAGGATGTTGAGGTGGTGTAACCTCATGGATCGACATGTAGCAGGGCCTATAATCAAGTATAATGATTCATTTTTTGACTGGTTGAGGCCCCAGATGCTGATGATCGACGACTACACATATGCTGGTTTGGATTTCCAAGGGGATATGGATTTGGTCCGGCCTGAGGATTCTCAGTGCGGTGACTTAGGTAAGAAGTACACATTTTGTTCTTTTTAAATGTTTTTGCAAATTTTATCGTATGAAATGTTTCTATGTTTATCCGAGGACTAATCAAAAAATTTATTTTTGATGACACAAATGTGGGGCCGTATCGACCTCCAGGAACGTCTCCCATTCAAAGGCGAGGAGAAGCGGCTCTAGTGGCGAGATGGGTCGAGGACTACGAGGCAGTGGAACAGAACTTAGAGGGGTTGACTGTGGATGTCCCGAAAATTTCTATTGGGGAGATCTCGATACGTTACCATCGCCATACTGTGGGCGTGTCTTAGTCTCTCAGTCGACTGCTCCGTAGGGTAGCCCAAGAAATTGTGTGTTATCGTGAGCGTCATATGCGATGTTGTTTTGTAGAAGCTATAGGCTTCGTATTTTGAGATTTTGATCCTTAGACAAAAACTTTTTGTAAAAACTTTTGATCGTTATATACATATATACGGCTTCTACCAGCTTATTTTGTGTTGTGTTATACATGTGATGTGTGATTGGTTTAAAAATGTCCCAAATGTTTGTCTAACACAAAGTTAGCTAAGGCATCAATCAATGTATTTAGACATCTAGGAATGTGTTGATATTTGATATAATCAAAATAACGTTCCAAGAGGCAAATTTGTAAATATACCTGTAATAAAGTAGGACTTCGGATAGCATAAACATTACTTAAATGTAGTACTACTAGCTACGAATCGAGTCGTATAACCAGGTGGCGGATATCAAGCAAAATAACATCAATCAACAATTTGATGACGTCGCTATATTCTACAATATTATTGGTCGCACGACCGAGGCACACACCTCATAGACTGATAAGTTTGTTTGTAGGGGCGTAAATTGCCCATGCAGCAGAAGAAAGGTTATGAGTACTACGACTAGCACCATCGGCGAAGCCAATCTGGGGTATTGAAGACTGCGACATCTAGAAACCAAGAACAACGCAAGATAAGAGGTCAAGGGAAGAGACCAAATAACGAAAAATCATACTAAAGTAACACACAAAAAGTATGATACATTAAAATACAAGCACTCATGCACAGGTGATCTTAAACATAGTATATCTTTAAGTACAACCCATTTCTGGGTTCACTCAAAGGGATACCGTCGTAGTCCACCAACTCATAATATCATTTCTTCAAAACTCGTCTGATGATATAAGGACCTCGCCACATAGCTTCAAATTTTTCAACTCCTAGCATATCCCGATCTTGTTCGTAAAGGAGAACCAGATCACCTTCGGAGAAAACGCGTGGCTTGACATGTTCATCATATTGGGCTTTGACGCATTTCTTCTGGGCTTCTATAACTAGGGTGGCATAACGATGGGTTTCATCTAATTGCATGAGATACAACAAACGTTCTTCTTCAACAGAAGTGTTTGGAAGAAGTTTGACGGCTAGTTTTAGGGAGGGTATCTCACATTCAATCGGCAAGATGGATTCTATACCATAGACTAAATGGAATGGTGTAAGCTCAGTAGCAGACTTAATGGATGTATGGTAAGCCCACAATGATGAAAAAAACATCGTGTGCCAACTCGTTTTGTGAATGCCTATCATTTGTCGAAGCATCGTAATGAGGATTTTGTTTATTGCTTCAACTTGGTCGTTGGCTTGTGGATAATAGGGTGTTGAGTTTTCATGGTGAAGACCCAACTTTTCAGTGAGTTAAGACATCATAAGTTTCTAAAGTGGCTACCGTAGTCAGTAACAATAGCTTGAGGAACACCAAACCGAGCAATGATGTGATTGAATATAAATAATGTTGCAGTCCTTCCGGTATTGTCGAATGTTGGCATCGCCTCAGCCCATTTCATAAAATAATCTATGGCTACAATAATGTAACCATGCCCCCCGGCTGAGTGAGGGTGACATGTCATGAAATCGATACCCAATTTCACAAAAGGACCAACGGAGACCACAGGGTGTAGAGGATAAGGGTGTGATCGTATTTTATTGTTGTAGGTTTGGCAAGCGTGGCATTTTTGGACATCAATTATAAAATCGTTGAATAAACAAGGCCAAAAATACCCTGCTCGTAAGATCTTCTGGGCAGTAGCATACCCATACATGTGACCACCACAGGCTCCAGAATGAAAGTCATTTAGGGCTTTCTCGGCTTCGTCAAAAGTGAGGCAGCATCGAAAAACGGAGTCAATCCCACGACGATAAAGAGTATCACCGAGGATAATATACTGAAGGGCTTGGTAGTGTATTCGACGACATTCAGTGCTAGACAAATTGGGTCGGAAAGTATGGGTCTGGAGATATATGATGATATCTCCATACCAAAGGTCATCGGAACTGATCAAGAAAAGGGATTCATCGGGTAATGAATCATCTGCTACATTTTCCATCTCAGAGCAGGGAAGGTCACATATCAACTCGACAAACACCAAGGATTTCTTGGACTTAGCGCGTTGGAATTCTAATTCAAAATCCTGGAGTATTACGATCCATTTGGAGTATTTACCCCCTAGCAATTAGCGTGTAAGAATGCACTGCATAGGGTTGTAGTTAGAAATTATCGGCGTCTTGCGAGAAAGGATATAGTGTCGGAAACGTTGAATAGCTTGGACAGCTGCCAAGGCCAGTTTTTCAACATGTAAATACTTGTTTTCGGTAGTTGTGAGACTCCGACTCAAGTAATAGATGACATGTTCGTCATGAGAATCATCCTTCTGGACGAGAACCATAGTGATGGTATAGTCCAAGGCTGTGAGGTAAAGGAAATAATCCCGACTGTAATCAGGTGGGAAGAGTAGTGGGGTACGTGTCAAAGATAGTTTCAAAGCTTTGAAATATTTGTTGGCAGTGGTATCCCATACGAACTCAGAACCTTTCTTGAGCAGTCACGTAAATCCAAGAGTTAGCTCAGCATAGTTCGGGATGAAACGATGGAGAAAGTTTGCCTTCCCTTGCAAACTTTGTAACTGGCGAAGTGAGGAAGGAGGAGGGAGATTGAGAATCACCTCGACCTTCAAAGGATCTAACCTGATCCCTTGACGTGAAACAATAAATCCCAGAAGTCGGCCAGATTCTACACAAAAAACACATTTGTGGGGATTCAAGTGTATATGGTAAAATCGACATCGAAGGAAAATGGCATGGAGGTGTATTGGATGATTTACGTGGCGCATGGAATGAGCGGGTAAGTCATCGAGATATGGCTGCACAATGTGATTTATATCATGAAAGGCATAATACATAGCACATTGAAAAGTTGCACCGACATTCTTTAAACCAAATGGAAGTTTCCAGTAGGCGAAAGTGCCCCAAGGACAAATAAAAGCGGTCTTGTGTTGGTACGCGGGTATGATATTGATTTGATTATATCCGGAGAAACCATCCATCAGAGAGAATATTTTACTTCCAACACAATCATTGACGATCTAGTCAACGAAGGGGTTAGGAAAGTTTTTTTTATGACAAGCTTTGTTAATGTATCTTTAATCAACGCACATGTGGATTATGCCTTGTTTCTTGTCAATTGGAACAAGATTGGAAACCTAGTCAGTTAGAGCCATAGGATAAATAAAGCCAGCTTTGAGAAGTTTCTCAACTTCAAGCTTGATAGTGGCTGCTTTACGTGGGTGGACCAGACAAAGTCATTGCCGGACAGGTTTAGCGCCCGAGTATGTCTTAATCTCATGTACCCCAATGTCGGGGTCAATCCCCGACATTTCTTCATAGCTCCATGCGAAGATGTCACGAAATTATTGGAAAAGAGACTTGTAGGTGACAACTTCATCATGGGAACACGAAGCTCTGATATGCACATTTTTGACAACTCCAGGTTTTATGGATATGTCGAGGGGGATGGTGGGTGAGATATTACTTAAGTTCCCTTCATAGAACATATCGTGTGTAGACTTGGGAGTGGTAGAAATGATGACAACGGTCGACGGGGTCTAGATTCGTTGGTAACCCTTGATGGTGTGTTGTTCCATGAAGAGGATGGAACAGTTATGTCCATCATCCCAAGGGGTATCTTCCACAGACATAACAAACATAATCATATCGTCTATAGGAAAAATGACGCAGAATGGATCCGGAGATAAAGCACCAAGAAAGGGGGTAGAAGGGGTTGTCGATTGAATGGCTTGATAAGAGGATTCGATCAGACTCAAAGGCATTTCGTTGCCATAACGAAGATGATCGTCGAGGTTGGGTACCATCCACGGGTCGTAAGGCGTAGGGGTTCCATGAACAGAGGTGGAGATCATGTTGATCGAGGCGACAAATGGATGTGGAACATTGGGTGGTGGAGTGGGGAAAGTACCCATCAAAGAGGAATATTTAAGAAGACCCACACCAACGTTCTCATATCTAGAGGGGGGGTTTGCAATGAAAGGTATGTTTTTAGTATGTGCATTAGAGTGAAAGAAGGCCAATTGGTCTACGATAACTATTTTTCCTTGATGTGGGAAACACACGACACGGAAAAGAGTGGACATAACTACATGCATGGAATTGATCCAGCTACGGCCAAGTAGAAGGTTATAATCGAGAGGAGAGTCAAAGACCTCCACTTCAACGTTGACCATTTTTCCTTCTAACATAATAGGTAACGAAGGGAGGACATCGTATGGCTTAAAACTAGAGCCATTGAAGTATTTGAGCGTGTTTTGGGATTCAGTTAAAGGAGGAGAGTCAATGGATTTCCAGCAGGTAATAGACATGACACACGTCGAGGCCCCCTCATCAATAATTGTTCTACAAATGTTTTTGTCAGAGACAATAACTTGTATTTAGAATGCGAGTTGAGGGGGTAACCTTCGAATGTGATCTTCCAAGTAAAAAATTATTAAATTTGTATCTGTAGGGTCGATTCCACCAATAGCTTTCAACAGTGCCTTCCGTTGTATAGGACAACTCTGAAGGAATTTGAGGGATGACATCGTGGATGGTGCTTGGGCCAGATCTTCGACAATACTGTAGTTCTAGGTAGCATGTGCATGAGGATTGAAAGAAGATTTTCGAACAACACCCTTTGGAGGAGGGAGAAGAACTGTATCTAGGCTTGGTCGTTCGAGATGAAGAGGACCATTGGTAGGTGGAGTCGTGTGAGATGGTTGGACCAACGAAGGAGGTATTGCATCAACATTCTCTTTGGAGGAAGGGGAATCTTTGGCTCGAGTGGTAAGTGTGATGTCATTCTTATTTGAATCACCTGTACACATTAAGACATAAGATGTATTGGAGGGGGAAGGTTGGTCATGAATGACCAATTAGGCCTGTCGTTGAGAAGGGAAGGGTTGTGACAACACGGCCGGAGTGGGGGGTTTCAGGGTCCCTTGAAGGAATTTAGTAACCTCGGCTCGTCGTGGACAATCCTTAATGTAGTGATTATCACCACAGATAAGACAAGGGTATCAGGGTTTGTGCTTATCCCTATCATCAATAGATGGTGTTTTAGTTTTCTCAGATTGTAGATTATTTTTATCCTCCTTGTTCTTACCCTTTCATTTTTTGGATTTATTTTTTCCGGCGGGGGTAGATTGAACAAAGTTTACCTCAGAAGTCTTGCCGGTGGGAGGGGTAGGAGACAAAGCATTTTGAACATTAGAAGAAATGGATTTGAGGTTGTTGCTAGAGGTTTGGACGGAATGAGATTGGGCATGGAAAGTGCCAATCACTCCGATAGCTGCATGAGAAGTAGCAGGAGTAGTTTAAGTAGCAGAAGTAGAAGGACGAGGTGCGTCAGGGAGTAAGTCGTAAAAAGTACCCGTTTGTGAGTAAACAAGGTCGAGGTATTGAGCACAACTAATTTCCTATTCTTCTGTGACAACTCCACCCATGGTGATGTCATGAGCGATGTCATTCACGAATGATTTCATGAACCACTCTACCAGCAACTTATCGGGAAGTTCGAGTTTGATGAGACGTCGTCTTCGTCACCACTCATGAATGTGATCAGAGATATGAGTGGCTTTGGTTTGTTTGAAAGAACTCAAAATTTCGGTTCCCGTTTCATAGTGGATCGGTAACTGGTAGTGGGTGAGGAAAGCCATAGCGAGGGTGTTGAAGTCAGTGAAGAAGCCTCGTTGTAATTCTATATACCACTTCGTGGAGGAACCTGTGAGGGTTCGCTGAAAAAGGCGTAAATGAATAGAGTCATCCATCAAGGAGTTGGATGAGAACCAAAGGTGAAAAGTCATTACATGATTGTTTGGGTCTTCTCCCGGTTTACCATCGAATTTAGGGATGTCGGATGGTAGTTCGGTCGGTATGGTGGGCCATTGAGGAGAGTGATGGATCGGATAATTTAAAATTCTCAACAGATCAGGGAGGTCTAGGGTGGCTAAGAAGGGTAACTGTCGATTCACATGTGGTTATTGGTGACTTTGGGGAGGGAGCCACATCGGTAGACCAGTGGGACCATAAGAAGTTTGAATATAATGCGAAGATCCAAGAAGATTTAGTTGTTGGTGTGGAGGCAAGTAATTCATAGGGTTGTACCCTTGAACAGGGGCATGGGGTTGAGCGTTCGAGCCCCAAATAGGATTGGACATGCCTGGATATGGTTGGCCTGCACTAGGGGGTATGAAAGAGCTAGCTTGAGGTTGTTTCCCCCCAGTCGAGAGAGGATTATGTTGAATAAGATAATTCCAATAATGGGCCAAGGATGGAGGTATGTTTTGTCCATAGGGCGGGGTCCGTGGGGGTTGCGTCCCAATTGGGATTTGTCCTACAAAAGGGGATTGGGTTTGGCCTCCTTGGTGAAATTGTCCACCTACAGGAATCTGGTAATTAGGTGTGAAAGATGGGATGGTGCCACTAGGGTCAGTGCCTCCGATAGAGGATGGAAGAGGTCCTCTGAAAGGGGGTCGAGGAATTCAAAATGAAACCAGGAACGAGATGGTGCCCAGAAGGAGTGGAAACGCCAGGACTCCCAGATGAGATTTGTGTAGGAGTGGGAATAGAAGCATTCAACGCATAATATCTGGGCGGAAGTGTTGGGGTGAATCTGGGTGAAAGTGGTGTGCCAATGGCGTCCTGGCTAGCCTATGTAATTCCGGTGTGACGACTCATAGTATCTAGGACCATTGTGTAATGGACCGTTTGTAGAGGGATAGTTAAGATGTGGTTAGCTGGCAGAGCGTCTGTACCAGGAAAATAATAGGCAGTAGTGAAAGGTATTGTGTCTGGATCAGATGTTTCAGGAAGATTAGGTGTGACCATGATATCAACACCTTCTCCTGAGCCAAAGAAATCCTGTCTAAAAATGCCAGTAGTCCAAAAAGGATCTTGACTCTAAGGTCCTATGAAAGGTCCAGTTAGTAATCCAGAAGACTGGACAACTATATCTCCAAAATAATTCACTCGAACAATATGTCTCTCGGATTCGGGAGGAAGTCAGAATTCCTCTCGAGAATTGGTAATTCGAAACCGTTCTAAAGAGTTAGTTCTTTCCACTTGTGGAGTGGCAACGTCTTGGACTTCACTCTGTTGAGGAGAGCCCTCCGGTGAGTTGGTAGGCAAGGATTGAGAACCTTTTAGATATTCTGGGGGTAGGCCTTGCATTCTATGTGAATGGCGTGGAGGGTCAATTGTGATCGAGTTTAGAATTTTATGAAAGAAATTATATATCCAACTTGGGTAAACAAACAGTATGCGCTAATAAAATCTAGGAAGCAAAACCAAGAAAACAAGACCTTCTAATTCTGAAGTCACTAGTTGGTGATGAAATCCAACGTCGTGATGATGAGACAAGAAGGGGTTGGTCCAGGGTGGAAAAGTTACATTGACGACCTACTTAATGGACTTACACCCTGGTGCAAGCTCCCACACACAATCGTGGGTATACCCTCCAGGGAGCCTGAGTGATTCTGGCCAATGTCGATTCTAGGTACCGTGAAGACTTACCCCTTCACAGTCACCTTGTGTAAGACCCGAAGAAGATAGGCTACTAAGGTTACCACCAACAACAATGATTCCTGAGGGAACAGTCGACAATTCGATCCACACGCAAGGGCAGGGTATCTAGCCCAAAATCATCTTGAGAGGCTTCTACTCATCATTGTGGGTATACCTTTAAGTGACCCCCATAATACGTGCAATATCTACACCGATATGAACAAAGCAGGGTGAGTAACTCTATCAATCTAAATGCGACCTCAGGTTTGAACCTTGTGTGAGAAGGGCTTCCCAGGAAAAAATGATGCAAATCGAATTTGACACTCCTTATCACAAGATACTATTGTGTGTTTTGTGTTTTGGAGAGTGTGTCTCACTGCCTATTCCAAATCTCTAGCCTAGCTAATGTTGGTGTAAAAGAGCCCTAGAAAAAGTTACTAGTTGAATTTTTAAGTTGCACAATATTATTAAAGGTTGTTGTTACGCAAAAAAGGAGACGGAAATGAAACCGATGTTGTGTGAGACTTTGACCCAATAATGCGTAAATAGGGATGAATGATACAATTTTTTGTTCGATGAATCTTATTTACAGGAGGGAAAGAAGAGAGTTCTGGAACAATGTAAACTACGATGTATGATCTTCTCTGAAATGTAATATCAAACAATCATGAACAATGAAAATTCCCTATTCATTCTCTTTCAATACTGGAATGCCCATATTTTTCGAATAAAAGGTTTCTTAAAAAAAAAAATGTCTTTAATTTTTTATTAGAAACCAAGCAACAGGGATGGAACTAAGAAAAAGTAAGCAACCAATGAAAAATAAATACACAACAAACACCCAAATCGATCTTTCAATGAAGATAAAAATAACAAACTGACAAGACCAGTCTCTTCAAATGCACATGGGTAACAATTTTCCAAGTAATAAGAAATTGAAAAGGAAAATTAATCTCAACTTTTAATTCAATCAAAGGCTCACGACCAAACAAGCATTCAGATTTTAGAATCGGATATTATACCCTTGTTAAGAAAAGGTCAAGAGGTAAAAATTGAGAAAAAATGATCAAGAAGAGATTTCGATTTTCGAAAACTAATCATTCCTGAGATTTGAAGTCAATAAACATTCAATCACTGGCAAGAGAAGTTCTTTCCAGACACACCAACCAATCTGGGCATCTGAAGACACAAAAGATGTAATCCAAAATTTTTACAAGTGAGTTCTCAATCTGACAGTGGGGTACAGTGCGAGAATTAAGGATTCTCACAGGCTAGACACAGGCTGGTTGCGATAAGTTCGCACTGAACTAAACACTAGGGTGCAAAATTCGGTGATTTTCGTAGGCTATAGAAAGGTGCAGTGCGAGAAGGTTTGTAATCAAGAAAATTTTGGAAAAATGACAGAACTTTTGAGGGAACTTCTAGATCTAGAGAGTCTGTGAGGATCTCCTCAAGACTTAGAGATTGATTGGGAATGAAAAAGGGTAGGTCAAGAACAAATGGCTAGGTAAAAACAACTAAAATGAGTTGTATCCCCAGTGGAGTCACCAATTTTGTTATTGGATAAATCGGTAGTTGCAGACACTAACAGATCTCCCTAGATCCACCTGGATCTAGAAAAAAACATGACATGACATGACTCTTTCTCTAAGTTGCAGTCATTGAATCTACTACTAAGAAGGAATGAGCGGCGTACATTTATATCACTTACTTAGGTCTCTGTTGTTCCTGTTTCGCTCTGGTGCTTTTGTGTAATCAGGTCCAAGACTACACAAACCAACCCAAGTGAAGATAGCAAAGTATATTCAATGTCAACCTATGCATATGATCGAGGAGTTATGCAATAAAATAAGAGTGATTTTATGGGAAAGGGACATGCCATTATATTCTATTAAATGAAAGTAGAAGATATAGCCAGATCGCCTTGATGTTGCAAGATTCCTTTCAGTGACCCTTGGTTCCAACACACACACTTGCTCTACATTTGCATGAAGAAGATCCAGTACAACTTGATAGACCAAATCGAGTCTTCAAGCTTCTATCCAAGCAGATTTCTTCACACAATTCTTTCACCAATTCTTCATTCAATCTTGCTTAACCTTTTCCATGAGAAACCTTTCAATATATAGGAGAAGGAGAGATGGTTAAATGGATGAAGATGATCCCACTAAATCTGAGAAGTCGGTAGGATGCCAACCATGCGAATGCCAACTCATTTTCTAGAAAATTCCCTTCTAGAACCTTCATGACCTCTTCTATTTTCCAAGCTTTGAAATAGGTTCACACCCTAGCTATAGAGCATACTGCAAACAATTTTCACCCTAAGTATGGGTTTCCTGTGAGAATGAAGGATTTTCGCACCATATAACATAGGCAGCCTGCGAAGTCATCTTAAAAATATTTTTGTTGGAAGGAGACAGCAGTCACTTTTCTAAGGCAAAAAGTCCTTGTGGGAGCCTGAATACATCACTTGTAGAGACATCACCAGAGTGACCAAAATAATGTGTAATAGAATGCCCCCCAAAGTATGAGGTTGGAACTTGTGACAGCTGAAATACTTTATAAAATGTGTGTGTGTGTCAGAAACAAGGAACACACCTAATTGGAAACCTATAAACAACCAAGCATTTGCAGAATATAATACCAGTTCTGAGGTAGGCATTCCCATGCTCATATCACAAATGAATGGAATCATAAACGTAGGTCATGGCCACCAATCATACACTATGGATCCATGTCAAAATTCTTCATAGCCACCAGGAATACACTGTGGATCTATGTGAGAAGGCTTGAATTAAGACATAGCCACGTGACATACAAAGTGGATCTATGTGCCGATACAAATCATGCATACTCCATCGTATCCTGGATCAAAAAGATGAGAGGTCTTCAATCCCATCACATGAAAGTATGAATCTAGCCATGTGATTACATGTGCTAAAGTCGAAAATGGTAGAAACCACTTGATTACCGGTCATTGATGAAAACCGTTAACAAGTGCGAGGGAAATCAACATTGATGTCAATGACTCCCAAGGTATTGAAGTACAATCCGAACGAATGTGAATGAATGAGTTGAAGTTGAGCACTCAGTGAAATCTCTTGATTAGAGATCAATGATGTGAAACTCTCGATAAAAGCGAAGAGACCTGCCATTAAGGCATGGAGATTCCTAGGTACTAAATGATTTCTAAGTCTCATTTCCGGATAATGAGTTGGAGTCGATGGAACAAGAATCGTAACAGGAGGGCTTTGATGTATCCCCCATCAATGACACGAAATAAGTAACATATTTTGAGGGTAAAACAAAGCATGAATACGGGTTGAAACAGACAAAGGGAATGCTGACATAGCAAGAATTGACAACTGCAGATGGCCGACTCAATAGAGGGGTCGTTTGAAATTCTCTTGAACATATGAACAACATGACCAAGGACTTGGCAGAACTGACTCAAAGATGACCCAAGATATGACCTTGTAGCAAGTCGAATGAGAGACAAATGGATTTCCCAACCCGGATTCAAATGACGAATAGGGGGTGTCATGTTCAAGAGCGACGCTTATTGCCATTAATATGAATACGAAAACATATCCCTTTCCCAAAATTTCCCCCACCATTTTTGGAGAGTACCGGAGGATAACATATGCTTGTTGATGTAAGCTCATCCTTCGGATGAGTCCCTTGGAGTATATTTAACGAACCCTAGGAAGGAGTGGTTCGGTCCCATTGCAGGTCTTTCGATGTTTGTTTAACGAGTCAAAGGATAGAAAAATCGGGGGTTTTTCATGTTTTGAGAGTCTGAAAAACACTTAAAGAGAACTCTCCCAGTTCCTTTTTTCGTAAAAGAGTTTGATGAGACCGAAAAAGTGATAAACTATTACCCGTCGAATGTTTTCTTCAAATACTTTAACGAGCGTGAAAAGAACAAAATCGCTCAGCAATCTTTTTGTTTTTATGGAGCGTGAAAAGAGCTTAAAGGATACTCCTTTACATTCATTGTTTTCATGTTACCATGACAAGTACAAAAAGACGATAAAAAGTATACTCGATTATGGTCTCATATATTTTCGAGCACGAGAACGAACAAAGACTACGCTCGAGGTTTTTTCTAAAAAACCCTAAAAAAGTAGTCGTACATGCGACAAAAAGAAAAAACACCCGTACCCCCTCGTTCGGACTTCAAAGTTTCTATATCTGCAAAACACCACATTCATAAGGCTATTAGGGTATTAGGTTTTATAAAAAAGACAGTAAAAATAATACAAAAAATCAATAAAAAATAGTAAAAAGTGAATAAATATGGGTGAAAATGACTTTTTACCATTTCATTGTTACTTTTCCAAAAACTTGTCCAACATACCTCATTTTCCCCCAAATTTATTTCCTCAATTGCAGAAGGCACAAGCAATCATTCGGCGAACGGTTTCAGCCAACAAGGTAATCTCTTGATGCTCCAACTTTTCCATGGTTTATTTTTGGTTTTTATGGGCAATTTTTAGAGTTTTGAATCCATTTTAGGGTCGGAACATGCGCTCAAGAATTCTCGCAGGTGGGCCAAGTAGGACTTGCGAGAATATAATATTCTCACAGGTGGGCTTCAGGGCACCTGCGAGAATCTCGCACTGTGCAAAAGGTTCACTTGTGGGGGCCAAAAAATGGATTTCAAAGTGAGGTTTTGCTCAATAAAAATTATGCAAGAGTTTAAAACAAGTTGTTGACTTCCCTCTCATGGCTCTATTGTATGTGTTTGGCCATCACGATGTTGGAATGGAGGGAAAGAGATAATGAGGAGGATGATGCCATTGTCGGGAATGACCCGGGTACAGTCGCTGCCCTCTGAGAATGTGGGCTCTTGAAATTTTTTAGGATCCTGGGCATGAGAGCCCAACTCAGGTTGTTGGAATACCTGGTCCACGTGTGGGACGTGGATCAATAGTTATTTCACGTGGGATTACATACGCTGACACTAAATATGGAGGATATTTAATTTCTAACAGAGTTTTCATGGTGGGGATACCATGCTACTTTGACCGGAGATAGAGGCGGCGAACTCCCTTTGAGCAAGTATGTTCGTGAATATTGCGTTCCCGAGGTAGAGAAAAGCAAGGTTAAGGTTTCCATTTGAGGGGTCCAAGATCTGACCCTATGGACCATCTTGCTTACTATTACATGCATGGTTGGGAGCGTGGCTCTGCACATGGCTCTCCAGATCTATTTCCAATATGCCATAGAGTGCACAGAGCCTCGGTTTTTCAACTGGTTAGATGCAGTTCTCCGCAGTATGAAGAGACAAATGACGAAGTGCAAAAAGGGTGACTTGAAGCAGTTTGGGTACAGGTCACTTTTGGTGTCATTCTTCCTCGAGAGGGTCCCACTGTTGTGACTACATGTTGATTGGGGTTTACCAGCCCCACGGGATTCGAGGATGTTGAGGTGGTGTAACCTCATGGCTCGACACGTAGCAGGGCCTATAATCAAGTATAATGATTCATTTTGACTGGTTGAGGCCCCAGATGCTGATGATCGACAACTACGCATATGTTGGTTTGGATTTTCGAGGGGATCCATATTTGGTCCTACCTGAGGATGCTCAGTGGGGTGACTTAGGTAAGAAGTACACATTTTGTTCTTTTTAAATGTTTTTTCAAATTTTATCATATGAAATGTTTGTATGTTTATCCGAGGACTAATCAAAAAAATTATTTTTGATGACACAGATGTGGGGCCATATTGACCTCTGGGAACGTATCCCATTCAAAGGTGAGGAGAAGCGGCTCTAGTGGCAAGATGGGACGTCGAGGACTACAAGGTAGTGGAACATAACTTAGAGGGGTTGACTGCAGATGTCCCGGACATTGCTATTGGGGAGATCCTGAGACGTTACCAGCGCCATACTGTGGGCATGTCTGAGTCTCTAAGTTGACTGCTCTGTAGGGTAGCCTGAGCAGTTGTGTGTTATCATGAGCATCATCCGTGATGTTGTTTTGTAGAAGCTATAGGCTTCGTATTTCAAGATTTTGATCCTTGGACAGAAACTTTTTGTAAAAACTTTTGATCGTTATATACATATATACGACTTATTTCATTCCTTACGCCCTTACTGTCAAAAAATTCAGGGAAACAACCTGCACGAGCAATCCCAGAGGTCCAAATTATTTTGTTCTGGGCTGAAGGGGATGAGTAGTAAGAATATTCCCTAGACCACTGGACGTTATGTTCCTCACGCCCAAAGATGTTCACTGTGTCTCCACAGAACTGTTGTCGAGATGGTGCCATAAGTTTATGAGAACATCTATTTGCTCTAGAAAATGTTTGAAATGAACAATTGGAGGGGATAATATAACCCTCCACAAATGTTGGTTCAATGCATGTGAATGGGAAATATCCTCGGGCCTTTCGCTCATTAATGAAAATCTCTATGGGTGTTTCATGATGAGATATTAGAAGTAATGCTTACTTATTGCATACTTATAAGTGTGAAGGTGGTGGGTACGACATAGATCAATTAAGGATTGGAGGTTTCGTGAACGTACCAACCCGACGACCTGCGAACGACATTCCATTATGTTTGAAATTAACACTCGGAAGGGATAATATAACCCTCTACAAATCTTGGTTTAATGTATATTAATGGGAGATCTCCTCGATCCTTTCGCTCATCAATGACAATCTATATGATTCCTGCATGATGAGATTTTAGCATTAAATCTTACTAATTGCATATTTAGAAATAAGACCTTATGTGTGTGTGTGTGTGTGTGTGTGTGTTTTTATAAACAATATTTTATTATAGACAAGTGCGAAGGTGACAGAGACGGGGAAGACCAAGTAAGGAATGGCCAAGTATGAAAAGTAGTCAGATGGGCTTCAAAATAGGGTTATAGAGGATACTAAAGAGAGGTGAGTGTCCGACCGTCAAATTGTATGTCTCGAATTTTTTTATTGCAAAAAACGTAAAATGGAAGAGGGCATGATGGGGAAGTTCAGCGACCGGTTTGTATATTTGCGGAATTCCTGGAAAGTGGCTAAGTATGGAATAGAGAAATAGTCGATCAAACTCGTTTTCAAAATTAAGGATTGAAGATTTCGTGAACGGGCCAACCCGTCGACATGCGAATGACATTCCATGATGTTTGAAATTAACACTCGAAAGGGATAATATAACCCTCCGTAAATATTGGTTTAATGCGTATTAATGGGAGATCTCCTCAAATATTGGTTTAGAATTAAATCTTTCTAATTGCATACTTAGAAATAAGACCTTATATATATATGTTTTTTATAAAAAATAAAAATAAAAATTATTATAAATAAGACTCTTATATATATATATATATATATATATAATCATGAAAAGCGGTCGGGCGGGCTTGAAAGTAGCATTGCAAGGGATAGGGGTCCAGTTAATCCTAAGAAAGCAGCAGCGATCAAGATTGAGGTTGAGAAATTGCTCAAGGCAGGGTTCATTTACCCTATCCATTTGACTCAATGGGTGTCAAACCCCGTGTCGGTCGATAAAAAACAAGGCACGATTCGTGTATGTACTGATTTTCATGATTTGAACAAGGCATGTCCAAAAGATAATTATCCAACCCCATTCATCGACCAGATCATTGATGAATGCGCCGGTTGTGAAGCCTTTTCGTTCATGGATGGTTTTTCGGGATATAATCAAATCCAAATCAAACCTAAGGACTCACACAAAACGACATTCATTTGTCCGTGGGGTATGTTCGCCTATCGTAAGATGCCTTTTGGCCTTAAGAATGCTGGAGACACTTTCCAACGGGCCATGTCTTTTGCGTTTCACGACCTCAAACATATAGTCGAGGCCTATTTAGATGATTTAGCATCACGCTCTCGCAAGTGAAAAGATCATCCTATGCACCTCCGAGTAATCTTCGAACGTTGTTGCTACTTTAGGATTCACTTGAATCCCAACAAGTGCAGCTTTTGCGTCACGTCAGGACGTTTGTTAGGTTTCATCGTATCAACAATAGGGATCATGGTCGATCCTCTTAAGGTGGAGGCAATAATCCAGTTTCCCCCCCACGCACAATCTTACAACTTCAAAGTCTTCAAGGCAAGGCGAACTTCTTACGACACTTCATCGCCAACTATGCCGAAATCAACAAGGGCTTTATGCGTTTACTGAAGAAAGATGTTCCCTTTTTCTGGGATGAAGTCTCTCAACGCTCTTTCGACGCATTAAAACACGCCCTCACAACCACACCTCTGCTACGAGAACCTAATTATAACAAGGATTTCTTATTATATCTGGCTGTTGCAGAGTCAACCATAGGCATTGTTTTAGTTCAGGAAGATGATTTGTTTTCAAAATACGTGATCTATTACCTGATCCAAGGCCTCGTAGGACCGGAACTTAATTATTCCCATCTTGAAAAACTTGCGTTGGCAGCAGTTCATGCTGTTCAATGGTTCTGTCACTATGTTCTATTTCGCAAAACCACCGTCGTTGTTGTCATGAATCCATTCCAGTACATGTTGACACGATGAGTTATCGGTGGAAAAATCAGTAGATGGATGGTAGTCCTCCAAGAATTTGACTTAGACTTCATTTCAGCAAAGTCCAAGAAGTCACTGGTCTTCGCAGAACTTATTTTGGAGCTTCCGGTTGAGTCAGGTGACGTTGTGCCTGACGAATCGCCTATCCGGGGGGATATGTTTTTGATTGAATCGTCAGACCCCTGGTACGGAGATATATTGATCTATCTCCAGACTTTGAAGTGCCCCACCTCTGCTTCTCGTGACGAACGTCGGCGGATATGCCATCAGGCTAAGAATTATCTCATCCTCGACGATACGTTGTATCGGAGAGGTGTAGACTGCATCTTGTGTCGATGTCTCACTCATGAGGAGGCCATCATAGTGCACAATGATTTTCATACAGGAGCTTCTGGCGGTCACTTATCTGGGTTGGTAACAACCCAAAATATCTTACGAGCAGGTTACTTCTGGCCCACACTTATGAAAGATTGTATTGAGTCGGTCAAGAAGTGTCATCCGTGCCAAATATTCTCTCGGAAGATGAGGGCACATCCATCTCCTATATTTCCTGTCATCACAGTTGGTCCCTTCACTAAGTGGGGGATTGATTACACCACATGCAACCCCCCGTCCGCAAGGGGGCACCGCTATATCATCGTAGTTGTCGACTACTTCACTAAGTGGGTCGAAGCTATGCCAACGTTTAAATATGATGGAGAGACTGCAACTCTCTTCTTATTCAACCAGATTATAGCACGGTTCGGCGTCCCGAGAGAGATTTTCACTGATCATGGTAGTGATCCAGGTGGATATCGGGGGCCACCCACCTTTTCCAAATGGCGCAAAATAGTTTTTTGGCCATTTTGGCAATTTACTATTTTTAGCAGGTTTTCACTTCCGGGGCCATTTTGAGGGCCTAAATGAAGTTTTTTCGAGATATAGGTTCTCAATGATAACCAAAGGCATGATTGAGCCCCCAAAATGAATCTCCTCGATGATACCTTTCCAACAAGCTATCACACGCCTAAAACGGAGATCGTATGCAAAAGTTACGACCCCGGGAAGTTGATGCACCAACTTACCCAAACGAGGCCCACATGACTTTTGGCGCTTCATCTCCTAGGGTTAGGTTTTTGGATGTCTAGGACTTTTGGCATTCCCGGTTATTGTAAAAAGGCCTCCAGAGCCTCATTGTAACCATCTTCTCACAGATGCGAGTAGCCGTCACATCTCTTCTCAGAGATAAGCTACCACCATTCTAGCGAGTCTTTCACTCTGTACTTTTACAGTATCTGTACATTTATTTCATTAATAGAAATAGTGTATTACTGTATATCTGTGTTTATGGTTGCATCTCTGATACAATTATGTTATATTATTGAATATCTGCAATATCTCTGTGCATTTCTTTATTATATCTCCGCTCTCATTTCGTGCCGAAGATAATCCGGATCAGTGGTATCAAAGCAGGCTGCTATTGTTCGTTTTTTTCAGTGCATGTCCCCGACGAGGTCTGAGTATCGCAAGTTGGGTCTCGAGCTTGTCTCTCTTGAGGAAAATCGCTCTCGCACACCCAAGAAACCCTCAATGGTGGAAGAAAATAAAAACGATGGAGCAGACGATCCTATCAGTTTGTTGCTTGAGCAAGCTCTCACGCGACAGAGGGACGAAATGATGGAGAATTTTTCCCACATCCTTCAATGCCTGTCGATAGCATCAGGTGCATCTTCATCAAGCAACCACTTTGGAGGAACCTCGCCTTTCAAGGTACAGGTTAATTTTGATATTCCCGTATTTGAAGGTCAAATAGATGCAGATGCCCTAGATAAATGGTTAAATCTGCTAGAAGGTTATTTCTCTGTTCA
>ML810813.1:56188-102630 GCA_009831015.1 Picea engelmannii
TTTCACACAGTCATCTAAAATAGCCAGACTGGTTAAAAAGGTCCAAACCTTCCAGCCACAGGTTCGTGACAGATTTCCACAAACTAAGCAGCGTAACTTCTCCAGCAAGACAAGCAGCTCACCAAGATGCAGATTCAATAAATGATTTTCCCTCTCCCCCGAGAACTCAACGCAATGGAGACCATTGCTTCCTAAGGAGCGAGGATTGATCCAGGTGGATATCGGGGGCCACCCACCTTTTCCAAATGGCACAAAACAGTTTTTTGGCCATTTTGGCAATTTACTATTTTTAGCAGGTTTTCACTTCCGGGGCCATTTTGAGGGCCTAAATGATTTTTTTTCAAGATCGAGGTTCTCAATGATATCCAAAGGCATGATTGAGCCCCAAAAATGAATCTCCTCGACGATACCTTTCCAACGAGCTATCACACGCCTAAAACGGAGATTGTATGCAAAAGTTACGACCCCGAGAAGTTGATGCACCAACTTACCCAAACGGGGCCCACATGACTTTTGGCACTTCATCTCCTAGGGTTAGGTTTTTGGATGTCTAGGAATTTTGGCATTCCCAATTATTGTAAAAAGGCCTCCAGAGCCTCATTGTAACCATTTTCTCACGGATGCGAGTAGCTGTCACATCTCTTCTCAGAGATAAGCTACCACCATTCTAGCGAGTCTTTCACTCTGTACTTTTACAGTCTCTGTACATTTATTTCATTAATAGAAATCATGTATTACTGTATATTTGTGTTTATGGTTGCATCTCTGATACAATTATGTTATATTATTGAATATCTGCAATATCTCTGTGCATTTATTTATTATATCTCCGCTCTCATTTCATGCCGAAGATAATCCGGATCAGGTAGTCACTTTCAGAACCAAATGATGTCTGAGTTAACATCAAAGCTTAGGTTACGGCAAGAACATTCCTCACCTTACTACCCCCAGGACAATGGGCAGGTGGAAGTTGTAAACAAAACCCTTAAAACTATTCTACAGCGAACTATCAACTCAGCCAAGTCAAATTGGCATTTGATGTTATACTCGGCATTATGGGCTTACCGAACATCTGTTAAGACTACAACCGGTTTCTCACCTTTCCAACTCATTTACGGGCTGGAGGCAGTCTTGCCCATTGAATGTCAAATCCCATCTCTGAAATTGGCAGTATAGTTATTTCCAGACACTTCTCCACTTGAAGAGCGGTTAGTACACCTTGAGCATCTTGATGAGCAGCGTCGCGATGCGACTCTGGCCAACGAGGCTCATAAACATAAGGTCAAGTGTCAATATGATAGGTTCGTTCATCCTTGGATTTTTTCTGAGGGCGACCTTGTCCTGGTCTATGACCAAGACAAGGACCCCCTGGTGGCAGGAAAGTTCAAACCCATGTGGTTCGGACCCTGCATTATCAAAGAGGTATTAAAAAAGGGTGCTTATCGTTTGGTCGATTTTGAAGGGAATGTTTTGGCGGAGCCTAGGAATGGGCTCTACCTCAAGAAGTATTACTCATAGAAAGTTCACTGTGGGTAACTTTTTGTAACATATGTATAGTCTTTGTACTATTACTTTTTTACATTTCTTTTGAAAAGAGTGTTGTGGACGTGTCATTGATGTTATCTTTCGTCAATATGGCGGATGTCAAGTGAGTCTAAGGTGTTCGTTGGGTATGCAGATGGTGCTAGTCGACACACGCGGAGGCTTGCCTACGCAACTTGGGTCATCTTCACGCCACAGGGTCAGTTTTTATCTTCTGGAGGTATATGCTTAGGTGAAACCACAAATAATGTTGTTGAGTATAGTGCAGTTATTGAGTTGCTTCGTGATGCTTTGTCATTGGGTATCTCTCATCTCTGGGTCTATCTAGATGCTCAATTGATTGTGTCGCAGCTAAACAGAATATACCGGGTTCATGACCCAACTTTACACCGACGATTCCTTAGGGTACGTCTCTTAGAACGCAACTTTGATTATATTACATCATTTCATGTTCCTAGGAGATTAAACCAAGTCACAGATACTCTAGCTAATCACATTTTAGATTGGCATCTTGTTCACATATAAAAAGATCATGAACATAAACATGTAAATACATTTTTGTACACATAATCCATAAGACACAAAAAAGAGATAAAAACCATATATAAATATCCTAAAACCCTCAGAGTACATAGATGGGTGCAAGCGCCTAAAAAATGGGTACAGTATACGAATCACCAGGCTTATGCCCTCAAAAAATATATACAATAAGGTGCTCGTGGCACATAAAAAGTCTCAAAATCTTCTCAGGGCCTATGGGCCCTGTTATAATCATGTACAGCCTGGGCTAAACGCCTAAACAATCGGACCCATGTCTGAGGTGCCCCCACAACATGAGTCTGCATGGACGGAGGCATGTCCTCTATCTCTGCCATGGGAACTGTGCGAGTGAGCGCAGTAAAGTTCCGCTCAATTCGCCTCAGGACCCTCTCGGCCTCTCCTGCTGGGAGGTTCCCTGCTACTGCTGCTCCTCCAGCGGCGGCAGTTGCGGTTTCTGGACGTGGGCGACACCTGTTCCGTGCATAGTTGGCAGGTCGCACGGGTCCCACATCTGCATGCAATAAACGTTCACCCATAAAAAACTCTGGTATACAAAAACATGATATATATATCAAAAAATACAAAAAAATTACATATGCAAACAAAAAAAAACTGCATAGGTGGAGACTTACCCATCTCCCCTCGCTCCTCACCAAGAGGCACTGGTATCTCTGAGTCTCTGGAGAAGTCGATCCCCGCATATGGGTAGTCCTCAATAGTCGGGATATGTCGTGATAGCCAAGCAAAAAAGTCATCGTTGAAGGCCTCCACGGTCCTTCCACCACTCTATCGTGGCAGTAACACTGCCCATCTACATACAACGGGGAAAGTGGCCAAATGTCCTTGTACTGTCAGCCGAGGGATAAAACATGGAACTCTCTCGAAAAAGAATGAACACAGGATGGTCCCAAACCCGAAGTTCTTGTGTGTCCGCTGTCGGCATGCTATCAGCTAACTCTTCATGCACCCCAACAGTGTGGTACTCCAATAAAAAATTTGTGCATTCATGCATTGAATCGCATAGTTCATATGTGCGCGCAAAACCTGATGCACGGCAGCAGAGCCGATAATCCGCCCAATAAGCGATAAAACAGTCTGTAGGGTGAGGCTGGTAATCCTACTAATAGGTATCGAAGAAACTCTATGCTTGGTCCCAGCCTCACAGTACTCAGCTACTAGCTCTGAGATCTTGCTCGGCCCCGCAGAAAAAGTCTGAAAGTTGACTGGTTCCCCTCTCCTCGAGAGGTCAGTCAGAAAGTAAATATACTCGATGGTGGGCACCAAGGATTGCCCCTCTAGCATGAATGCCTATGCGTCAGGGTGCCAGTAATCAACCAAGGCATTCCGTAGCCTTGGTTGCGCGCGCATAAACGAACATAGAAAGAATTTTACCAATCTGCACTGCGTCAACACGACCACAATGTTTGGATCTGTAGCCACTAGCTCATTGGCGGCCTCGTGTTCCCTTTCCCTCCACTGCACATACATCCTGCCAACACAACAAGGTGAAAGAGGGTCAATTCATGTTTCCACTTGTTTTTTCATCCCGCGGCCTGTAGAGGTGACAGTCACGGGTACCCGCAGGCAGGCTTTTCTCTGCACGTGGGTACCCTCGGGTAGTCCCTGGACAACTCGCGTTTACCTAGGGCCGACCTTTTTGAGGTCGACGCCCACCCTCAAAATCAACCAAAATGATAAAAAGGAAGCATGGAATAGATAGACAAGGGAGTTTGTACTTACTTGGTCCAAGCAGAAGTCTGTTTCGTCCACTGTAGCTCCCGGAATCACGATCTTTGGCAAAGGGGGTCTTTTGGCTCCAGAGTTAATTTCCAAATCAGCAATGGTGATAATGAGCTGCCAGCTTCTATTTATAGATTTTTTGGCCTCTTTTTGTCACTTTTTTGGCCCCCCTTATCAATTTCTTTATACCAAAAACCATTTTGAGCAATCCAGGAGTTATATGGGAGGGATTTGAGCAGGTATTGGGACACTTTTTTCTGAGTTTCGAAAAATAAAAATAAAAAATATATTGACGGTCCATAAAAAAAAAAAAAAACAAACATCAACTTGAGCATATAGGTTAGGATATCACCCCAACTTTTGCATCTGGTTGCCTTTTTTATGCTATAGGATCGATCCCATCAGGTGGTGACACGGAACTGTCATATCTGTTATAGAAGTGTCGCAACTTGGTGGTAGATCTTACCAAAACATGGATGCCCTAGGTAGGTCCTGGTTGCATTATGGTGTCCATGTCATTTCTAACAACACTGTAGGCTCGGGAGTCCGTATAGTCTTTCCTGAATACGAGTTTGAGCCTCATTCGCATGGGTCTTTTTCACTCTTTGTCTTACCCTCCAGACTCCCAAAACATAACGGGTCTCCTTTTAACCCCTTTTCAGACCCTCTAAAAATGAAAAGATCGTCGAGTGATCTTGTGACCTTTCACGCTCGTTAAACTGAAATTTGAGGTCACGTCTGTCTGGCGGTAGTTTAACCCTTTTTCGGTTTGGATGGTCAACTGTATGAACAAAGGAATACTCTATTGAATTCCCATTCTTTAGAAGAGTACCTCGGGTATAATTTTATTCCTTTTTCAGGCCTGAGGGACTAAATTTACGAAAAAGAAACCCCCACGGAGTCCATAGTTAAGCTCTTTTCAGACTCCCTAAAATTGAAAAGATCGTCGAGTGACCTTATTCTTTCACACTCGTTAAAATGGTCCAGAAGAACATTCCTGAYGGAGTCCATAGTTAATCTTTTTTCAGACTCCTTAAAAGTGAAAAAATAGCCGAGTGATCTTGTCCTTTTCACACTCGTTAAAATGGTTTTGAATTGACGTCTAATCGGTGCTAGTTTATCCCTTTTTCGAACCGACTAGACTATGGTCGAAAAAATACCCCACTGGAGTCTCCTTTTATGATTTTTTAGACTCTCTAAATATGAAAAACCACCGATCTTCCCTTCTCTGGGCTTGTTAAACTTACATCGAAGGACATTACCATTGTGTGTTCTATCAACCGCATTTGCATACCTTACCCATCAGCCTTGTAACAGTTTGCTTCTGCGTCTTAACACCTTTGGCCACTGGAGGATTTTTTCTGAGTATCATTTCCCAGAGCATCAGTCTTGTCCTTGTTCCTTGAGCTTGTATGTTTTTTGTACTCATTCCTCTATTGTAACATAATATTCCTTTATTCTTTTTCAAAAACTATCAAAAAGAACAAAAAAAAATCAAATATACCCCAAAAAGAGGATGGGAAAAGTATTTTATTTATTAGCAGCATAATGAGTCGCCCTTGGATAAAGCACATCTGTCTGTTTGTTTATCAGACTATGGGATGTAGTACGACCTTAGGAAGATTTTCCTCGCTATATAGAGTTGTGTCCTCCACCGTTTGGTTACTCTTCCAAACATATGGAGAGTTTGTGTTGCCTCCTGCTTCGTAGACTTATGATTAACAGATATGTTGTTTGAGTCTTATCACTTGTCATGCTATTATCCAAGGGAAGTTTGTCACTGAGCCTGAGTCGGCCCCTCTGCAATATGTCTCTTGTCCGCATACCCGACCATCTTGAACGTCCAATCAAGTCCTTGTTCGAAATCACTGAAGCCTTCAGTCTGATCATCAAGATTATCAAGTCCATAACCGACGAGCCATCGAAGACCTCTGGGTAGTGCATTCGTACACTCATATTACACTCCTACCCAAGTTTAGAAGATGTTGAAGTTGTTGCTCGAGCTCTAAAGTACAGCCATCAGGCCAAATCAGCTTCTGAGAGATGGATACTTTACATGTATATCTTTCTGATTTCGAGATGTAGCTCCGCTGTGTATTATTCGCGGCTACTTTTTATAGTTATTTGACATGGATCTACAGTGTATTTGATTGGTATCTGTGGTTCTAGTTTATCCCGAGCATGGGTATGCCCACCTCGGTGAGACATTTGTTATTTTGCAGACAACACCTCCTGATTCTTGATTCTTGGGCTCACTCATTCAGCATATCAGTACAGATTGGTAAAAGATTGGTAATGTATTTCGTCCATTAGATGCTCTTCTGACCTCATACATTAGGGGGCATCTGTTATAACCCTAAATTGCACCACACATGCTTACCTGGCATCAGGCCAACTCATATCCCTTCATTGCCAAAACATCTACTGAGAAACCTCTTTGAAAATCCTTTTGAGTTAAGTCACACGTGCCCTAACCCACTACTGCACGCGTTTGAACGCTGACAGGCCTACTACAGCCCGCGTTTACCTAACAAAGCACAAAAACAGGAAATTTGTCGATGGGACAAAATTCTATGGGTCAGTTAACTGAAACTCCCAGCCATGTATGGTCGAGAGTTCGTCCAAAACCCTAGCTCCTTCTAGCCTATAAAAGAAGGGGTAGGGGTACTATTTGGAAGAGGAAAATTATAGCGAAGAAACTTTCCCAATTGTCGAATCCATTTGTCCCAACCCTTTAGCCTTTCCTCAAGCCTAAGGAGAATTAACGCAAAGCAGTTGGAGGACAAAGAAGAGGAGGAGCCCAGGATCAAGATCAAGGAACGATGGTCGGTCTCAACATTGATTGTAAGTTGATTCATTTTGAAAATAATAAAAGAATACTTTTCCCGTCCCAATGCATGAGTTATATATGATTTGTTTAATTTATGCTTAATTTCTAACCCTCAAGTAGAAAAATAGCATGCATGCATAGTGTTTTGTCTTGATTGCAGGATTGTCTTTGGAAGGAGTAGCGCAAGTAAGTGGGCAAAGCACAACGGAGGATCTACACCAAACATCAGTAAAAATGTTAGTAGTTCCTTTCCATGCATGTATGTGAAAAAGGGGTTTTAAGTTTTGGGTGGTAGGTTAAAAGTAATTTCCTTACGATCAAAATTCTGCATGCAAGTCTGACCCTAGTTTGCTAGTCTGTAGGGTATTTTTCCCAACAACAAAGGGTTCCTGAGGAGACATGAGGCCCCAATGATAAAATTGTATGTATCAGAACTTTTGAGTGCAAAATGTGTAACATGGAAGAGGGGATGATGTGGGAGTCTGGAATTCAATTTGTATATCGTGGAAGCTAGGGTGTTGTTTGTAGGTCAAGGAACATTGGAAGTGCAGTCCGCCTATCCGGGAACTCGCAAGAAAAAAAATTCAGTGAGTATGGAATAGGGAAACGGTCGGTGGGACTCGTTTCGCTAATATATTGATATTTGTAATAGATATGCCATTACCTAGAAGGATATTTTCTGCATGTTTTTGGACAATTTGTGTAGGGACAGTTAGTATGACTGTCTCCTGGAGGCATGGTAAGTTGTTAGAATTAAACCTCAGTTATTGCATACTTGGAAAGAAGTGTGAAGGTGGCGGGCACCGGAAGCAACGATTAGGAATTGGAGATTTTGTGAACCCACCAACCCGACGATCTGCGAAAGAGATTCCAAGAAATAGCCAAGTATGGAAAGCGGACACACGAGCTTCAAAATGGGGTGGAAATAGTTCCCCACGAGACATGAGGACCCGAAGGTCAAATTGCAGGTCTAAGAACTTTGGAGTGAAAACTATGTATCACGGAATGCAAACTGTGTATCACAGAAGTGGGTATGATGTGGGAGTTTGACAGTAAATTTGTATATCGCGGAGGACAAGGTGTTGTTTGCAGGTCATGAAACAATGGAAGTGTAATCTAGAGCCCGCCTGCCTGGGAATCCACGATCTGAAAAGTGGCTAGGTATGGAATGGGAAGCGTTCAGTCGGAGTCGCGATATAAAAGCACGAGTGCAAATGTGCACCCATGAGTCCACCAACCCGTGCAGCTAGAATTTTTTGGAAAAATGAATAAGTAACCAGAAAGAGAAAGTAGAGGGGAAAAAGAAACGGGAATTTGGTTAAGTATAGAAGAGGGAAAAGATGGGCTAATATATTCAAATCTGTAATAGATATTCCATTTCCTAGCAAGATCTTTTTTGTATGTTTCTGGAGAAGTTGTATACTTATTGCATATACTTGGAAAGAAGTCTGGAGGTGTCAGGCACAGGAAACAATGATTAGAAATTGGAAATTTCCTGAACCCGCCAACCCGACGATCCACGAAAGAGATTCCAAGAAATGGCTAAATGTGGAAAGTGGTCGGACGGGCTTAAAAATAGGGTGACAAGGGTTCCCTAGGAGACGAGAGGCCTCGATGGTCAAATTGTATGTATTGGAACATTTCAGTGCAAAATGTGTAACACGAAAGACGTGATGATGTGGGATTCTGGAAGTAAATTTGCATATCGCAGAAGTCAAAGTGATGTTTGAAGGTCACAAAACAATGGAAGTGCAATTTAGAGACCGCCTGGGCGGGAACCCGCAATCAAAAAATTGGCTAGGTATGGAAAGGGGAAGCACTCGGTCAGAATCGCGATATAAAAGGATGAATAAAAATGTGAACTCGTGAATCTGCCAACCCGTGCAACAAGACATTTTCGGAAAAAAATGACTAAGTAACCAGAAAGAGAAACTACAAGGGAAAAAAATGGGAATTTGGTTAAGTATAGAAGAGGGAAAAGAAGAGGATAAAAGAGTGGGAAAACATAAAAGTGGAGGGCAATTTTCATAAGCAGGAATTGGTCAAAAACAAGCCCCATTGTTGCAAAATCATCATTTTCTAGTCCAATATTTTATCCACTTACTCGTTTTCTATTGTGCTTGTACCATTAAAAAGAGTGTGAGAAAATGATTTGTTGAAAATTAGTTTTTATTGCAACTTGTGGGAGTAATTGTGTTCTTGATACATTCTCCCATGACTTTGACATATTAACTTAAGTATTAAACTTCTTGCATGATGGGTTGTTAACATTAAATCTTAAAAATTGCATGTCTAGAAACAACAATGACGATCTTGAATTTTAATATTGTATTTCATTTCATAGTCCCATTTGACTACAACCACCATAGATCTTTTCTTTTTTATTCGCGAACAAGAAATTTGGTAATTTCATTAATAAAGTAAAAAGTGCTCAAATAGAGGCCAAGGGATGGACAACTAATAAAATGTTCCCTTTCGGGGTAAAGGAATCAAGGAAGCGAAAGGGAAAGAATAAATCATTTGCTTAGCAAGGCTGAGATGAAAATGAAATTTCTAGGGCGGGGCCCCAACTGCCGCATCGTGATTTGGTCTTGATATGTTCTATCTTCATTACGAATAGAATTGAATATTGGTTTGAAATTGTCTAAAATTCATGTTTGTTTCTATAAAAGCCTGATCGAATTGACAGAATGCATTGTCATATAATTGTTAAATGCTCCATATTAGATCAAATTACTTGAACCAATACAATATTCAAGAACTGCGATACTATCGAAACATGCTAATGAGAAGAGGTGTTAAATTCAGCAAAGAAGCAGCAACCAAGATTCAAAGGAAAAAAAAAAAATAGTAAATCCATTAAAAAAAAATATTGGGCGATGTATATCTATCCATACAAATTGGACTAAGCTCTTTGCATGAAAACATTGAACATATTTGTCATAAATATAGGTACATGATCTACAAAAAAAAAAAAAAAAGCATACAATTTTGTGTTGTTCCTCTAGTGGGACAACATGCATGAGCCATCGAGATCCTCTTCAACATGCATACAAAACTCACTACCATGTTTTTTTTTTAGGAAATCCTTGCACTCTTCTCCTCAAAAGGTCAATGTTCACTACTGCAATCTCAATATCTTGCAGAATCCCTGAGGTGACAAAGAGACAGGAAAGTGGTTCCGCAGTGGAATAATTCCTTGGATTGAAGCAGGTGAGCATCCTCCAGCATCCTGCAACATCGCTCCAACATTGCACCCTAGAAAGAAAGAAACCTAGAAGTTTTCAAATGCAGGAGGACATAAGAACCCATCCTTGCAGTAAAATTGATAGTTCTCACAAGATTCCCGTGAGGAAAAAGATGAAAAATGTTGTAGGGAAAGAGGAAGATCCTGAAACTGAAAGTTAGGACACACCAAGAGACCACCTCCTCACAGTGGAACACTTCAGGGACACAAGTTGCACGAGAAATTCTAGAGGCCCAAATTAGTACATTCTTAGCAGAAGGAGATGAGTAGTATGAATATGCCTTGCACCAGTGGGAATTTTGGTCCTCATCCCCTAAGATGTTAATTGTATATCTAGAGAACAGGAGAGTGGTCCCGCAATTGAATAATTATTTGGCTTGAAATATATCTCTGGGAGCATCAAGAGACCATTTCCTTACAGTGAAAGACTTATGCCCAGAACAGACTAATTTGGACCTCTGGAATTCCTACTCTTGAGATGCAATGCGGCTATTGCGTTCAACGTCGGTTTCCTTTTGTCTTGCCAGGGCCGCCATCGTCGAGTCGGGAAGTGCACCCAATTATGGTTGATTTCAATTTGGGCGTAGGAGTGGGAATGACATATGCATTTCCATCGTCCATTATCATATCATCATCCATTAGAGTATCTTCTCCCAGCTCAAAATCAATCACATCAACATCTGTGCCAGCCATCAATGCATTTGAGCAGGTTGTCTGAGAAAGCGGGGTTGCCTTGGAATTCTTTGGCTTGAAATATATCTCTCGGTGCACCAAGGGACGATCTCCTTTTTTTCTCCTGGGCGGAGGGATATTAGTATTAAGAATATGTCTTGGAGTACTGGAACCTTTGGTCATCATGCCTGAAGGTGTTTACTATATCTGGACAGAGTTGTTGTCGAACTACTTCCATAAGTTAATGAGAATTTTCGTTTTCTCTAGATGGTGTTTGAAATGAAAATTGGGAAGGGATAATATAACCCTCCACAAATCTTGGTTTAATGCGTATCAATGGAATATCTCCTTGATCCTTTTGTTGATCAATGACAATTTCCACAGTTCGTGCGTAATGATTTGTTACCATTAAATATTACTAATTGCATATTTAGAAAAAAGTGTGAAGGTGGTGGTGATGGTGAAGAGAGATTAAGGATTAGAGATTTCGTAAAGGCGCCAACTTGGAAAGGATAACACAACTCTCCACAAATATTGGTTTAATTCGTATTAATGACAAATCTTCTCCATCCTTTCAAACATTAATGACAATCTTAACGGTTCCTGCACGATGAGCCATTAGCATTAAATCTTAATAATTGCATATCTAGAAAGAAGTGTGAAGGTGGAAGGGATGGTGAAGAGAGATTAATCATTGCACAATTCGTCCACCCGCCAACCCACAAAAGAGATTCCAAGAAATGGCCAAGTATGGAAAGTGGTCGGGTGGGTTTCAAAATAGGGTCACAAGTTATACTCAGGAGACGTGAGGGGTCGATGGTCAAATTGTATGTCTCTGAACTTTTGATTGCAGAATGTGTAACACGGAACAGGGCACAATGATGGATTTCGACGTTCAATTTGTATATCATGGAATTTCAGGTGTTGTTTGTAGGTAGAGGAACAATGGAAGTGCAATGTTGAGCAAGCCTAGCTAGGAACCGACAATGGTAATAGTGGCCAAGTATGTAATGGGTAAGTGGTTGGTCAAACTTTTGATATAAAAGCATGAGACATACTTGGAACAGGGAATATTGATGGGCTTGAAAACAGGTCCACAATTTCTACTCAGGAGACGTGGGGGCCCGATGGTCAAATTGTATGTATCTCAACTTTTGATTGCAAAATGTATAACACAGAATAAGGGACAATGACAGACTTCGATGATCAATTTGTATATTGCGTAACTTTGGGTGTTGTATATAAAAGCATAAGACATTCGGAAAAAATGACACATTCGGAAAAATGATCAAGTAACCAGAAACGGAAAGCAAACGAGATAAAAGAAAGGGGAATTTGGTTGCCAATTTGTAGATCAGGGAAGTCTGGGTGTTGTTTGTAGGTGATGGAACAATGGAAATGCAATTTTGATCCCGCCTACCCGAGAACCCATGATCCAAAAAGTTTTTTTAATATGAAATGGGGAAGCGGTCGATTGGAATCATGATATAAAAGTACTAGTGGAAATCTGAAGACGTGAATCCGCCAACGCCTGCACCTAGACATTTTCCGAAAAATGACTAAGTAACCAGAAAGGGAAAGCAGAGGGAAAAAATAAAAGGGATGGAAATCAGTAACTATGAAGTGCATTAAACATGTGAACAGGCTCTTCAATCAAAGAATAGATAAATCAAGCCATGCTTATAGTTTCCCGGATGTGTTTGTATAAGAGAAGCATCGAAAAGCCACAAGAAAAACAATTTTGGGATGTTTAAGTAAAATTATTGTACTGTCAACTTCACCGTAAGTATAACAACGATGAATTTGAATTTTAAGAGAATTTGAATTTTAATGTTTTGTGGTTGATATGATAGTTCCCTTGGACTTCACATAGTATATATCCCTTTATTTCAAAATATCCTTTTTTTTTCATTTGGACACCCCAACAAATATGCAAAATTCTTACTAGGAGATGCAAGAAAACATCAAAATAACAACAACGATTTGATTTGTAGTTAGATTCTCCTTGTTTTTTCAAGTGCACAAAAGAGACAAAATATCTAGAAATAAATTTTTACAGTCATAGATGTAAACTCCAAAGAACTTGAGTCTGACGAACATTCATTTGGGTATTGAAGAAAAGGTACAAACACATATGAGATTTTTTCGTTTCCTTCCAAAGCTTGATATTATTTTTTTTATTTTTTTTCAGCCAATATGAAATATTGCATTGTCCTCATTTAAGGTAAATTTTCTATGTATCTGAAAGTTGCGTAGCATGTAGACATTGTTTGCCTTTTTCTATAGGTATACTTCATATGGAAATTCTGCTAACCCAAGAAGAACATCTTGTAACAAAGGTTGTCTAATTCTGCAATGTACGATTGTGTTGCCCACAGTTCAAATGGAAGCATTGAGGCAATGTTTATATATGTACAGGAATTTTTTACTGCATCGTAGAAAATCAATTGTATCATCATTTATGAAAGCAGAATCAAAAGAAGGAGAGTTGCATTTCACACATACAAGCTCGAAGGGGGTCGAGTACGCATTCACTGCAACCAAAACACCCTCAACCTAGGCACATGAGCATAATAGTTAATATATTGAACAATATAATATACAATTGCACAAAAAAAAAAAAAAAACTGCAGAAAATTGGTGAAGGAAATTTGTATGAGCAAAGCGAGGATGAAATTGTAGATGTATACACACAACAGTTGTAGAGATAGTTAGTTTCTTGAGATCCTATACTATGTTTGTTTGCAATTATGTTACAAATGTTGCTTGGGTTGTGTGAAAGATCATTTCTTTAACATATCTTTTCTTTGTTATATTTTTGAAGAGCATAAGTGGAAATTTCCCTTTATGCAATTGTTGTTCCATTGAGGAAAACAAATTTGAATAGGTGTCGAACAATTGCAACTGCAACATGGAAAATACAAAGGACATATTACTATAGTAAATATTCATCTATGTCGTGGTAAATATTTCTACTGGCATGCAATTGTTGTTCCATTGAGGAAAACAAATTTGAATAGGTATCGAACAATTGCAGTTGCAACATGGAACAATGCAATAGTTGTGTAACATAACTGAGATACATGGACATGTGAAAGTAAAGGACAAAATTGGATATGGAGAACGGTACAATTGCCTTGTCGTTGTCTGACTCTCCATATTTTATATGGAGAATGTGTTGTGAGACAATTTTTCCCATTAGTGTGATAGCTACACCAATGGTTTTGATTGGGTAAGTGTCGTTGCTCTGTGCAAGTTGGTTGATAGTTGTGTATAGGACGAAACGATATTCTGAACAAATAGTGGGAATTTTTTCCACAATACTTGTTTCGTTGAGCGATATAATCCGATCACAATCACCATAGTCATATATTGTTTTGGGAAATATATTAAAATTTGTAATGGATATCCCATTACCTGGCAATATATTTTATGCATGTTTATGTACAAGTTGTGTGGGAATAGTCATTGTGACTGTCATCAGGGCTTCGTTGTCTGTCATGTCAGCATGCATAATGGATCTAGTTTTGTTTTCCTTGTCCAAGTAGGTGCTATAGATGACCATTATGTCCCTGACAAACACTTGTTCAATTCGACAGTTGTTCAAGCCCTCTATTGATAGTATTTTGGGTGTTATAAGTTTAGACCCGGTGACATTTTTGAACATGAAAAGTAATGTGAATGGTAGTTTTAATTATTTTTTTGTTTTATCTTTTCCTAGCATAAATGTACAAGTAGACGCACAACTTGGATGAAGTGTGGAGACAGAGTTTTGCAACCATACCTCTTAGTCTGTGAAACTTGCGCTATGTTCGATGTCTTACTTGTGCTTGTTGATACTTCATGTGAACTGCAAAGTATGTGTTGCAGATGACATCAACATATTTACCGTGGCATAGATGAATAAATAGTTGAGGGTATTTGTTTGGTAAACATATGAGGAACACAATGTATGCATATTTACCTTTGGCCTTGTTGGTTTGTTGATATTTGAGATGATTAATTGCTCATGGCCATGTCACTAGTCCAACTTTTTTTTATGCAAACATGTGTAGATGACCATCAGAAGGAATAAATAAGAATATGCATTGTATATTTTCCATAATTTTTCTGAATCTAGAAAGAAAAAGTAGATGAGAAAAATGAAGGGGAATTCGGTTAAGTATATAAGAGGGGAAAAAAAGGGATAATAGAAAATGGGAAAATTAGAAATGGGGAGGGCAGTGTTAATATTATGGTAGTTGCGGGAGGTATTTACCCCCATGTGTGAACCTGATGAGAATAGAAGACTCCGGGAAGCAAGAGAAAACCCTAATGAGTTGGTTAATAACCCTAGAAGCCTTGTCGACTCAAGAAGATAATTTATATTAGGTTATTAGCCTCCAAGAGAAGAAGTCGGCCAGAAATAATAATAATATACTGAATAGACACTTATCCAGAAGGAGAAGTCGACCCCAACAAAATTGGTAGAACCACTATAAATACAGGGCGCCAGTTCTCATTTGGTAGCATCTCAGAATTGCATTTTTCCCAATTGGTGTGCACTGCAGTTGCAGTCTTGTGCACAGGTTTGGAGGAGGGTTGCAGCTGCAGCTGCAGCAACAGCTAGTTTCAGTATTGGGTTGAATATATCTTGGCTAGGATTTGGACTATCTGATCAACCTTTTTTGATGCACTATCCTTAGGGAATGATGCGCTACCCTTTGTTTGGCTATCTAGCCTAGGGTTTTCTTCTAGAAGAATTCTCAGTCAAGGTTAAGGTGCTCGGAGGGAGGCTTTGGCCTATGGTTGGGTGACGAAGGTATCGTCAATGGTAAAATGAGCACACCATATTCTATATTCTAATAGTTTATGGGCCCACACCCCTTCAATCAGCCTAAAATGCTGGAAGGAAACATAGCCACTAGATATTAAGCTTGTTGAGGTACTGTTGCTAGGGTTACTAGCAGGAGCAGTTTCTAGAAGCACTGCATCTAGGGTTACCAAGAGAACCAGTTGCAGAAACCCTAAACCTATTGTCGAGGAACCTTAAGTGACGAGATTGACCTAATATTTGGATAGATCAGTGCACCCTAGCCCAGCGCATCTCCTAGTACTCTCAAAAGGCCAAGACGTGAAATTTGGATTTCTGGTCAAATCTAAGGTTTGACCAAGTCAAGCAAGCCATGACAAACTCTATGAAGTCTGAGAACAACCTATATGGATCCTCTAACTTCAAATCATGGAAGACAAGGATTGACCTCATCCTTGCTAAGAATAAAGTGCTGGATATTGTAAAAGGAAATATTGTGAAGCCAGAATTTGAAGAAGGAGAAGAGAAGGAACCGCAAAACGTTGCAACTATGTAGAAGTTCAAGGATGTTGACATCAATTCCATGAGTATCATAGTGGATTCCATAAAATACCACTTTATACCCTACATCTCCCATATTGACTCATCAAAGAAGATGTACGATGCCCTAACAAATCTCTTCTCAGTCAGAAACATTGGACAAGTTATGAGTCTGAAGAATGAACTTCGTGACATGAAGATGAATGATGACGACAGCATAACATCATACTTTGTAAGGATCTCCCAGTTAAGATATCAACTACAAGCTATTGAAGAGATCACTTCAGAGAAGGAATTGGTGAACATAGTACTCAATGGTCTTCCCAAGACATGGGATGCATTTGCCGCCAGCATGAACACAAGGAAGGAGTACCCGACATTTGAAGAACTTTGGACTTGTTGTGATCAAGAAGAATCAAGGATCAATGCAAAAGATAAACCCCAAAAGAAGTACGATGATGAAGCCTCCATAGCAAGATTCAAGAACTTCAGGGACAAAAGAAAGTTTGATTCAAGAAGGAAGCCAAAACAAAGAAAAGATATTTCAGAAATACAGTGCTTCAACTGTCAAGAGTACATTCCCTATAGGAATCAGTGTCCTGAGCTAAAGAAAAGGAAGGAGAAACATGAAGCATCGCTTGTCGAAGAAAAGGAAGGAGAAACATGAAGCATCGATTGTCGAAGAAAAGGAACCTACAAAGAAGACTAAGCAGGATGGAAGAGACTTCTTCTACTAAAAGGTAACAACACTCTTCTTATTTCTTGTACATATCTTTCTTGCATCGTCCTTGTACACATCTTGTATATCTATCTCTTGGAAGATAATGTGTTCCAAGAAGAACTATACCTATGAAAGAACAAACAAGATGAAAAGAGTTATCATTAGATATTACACATGAAAGAATGAAATATATCATGTGAAAGCTATTACAAGATAATCCAAAATCAGAATCAATCTTGAAGAGACTTAGAAGTCAAACATCAAGAGGAATTGGAGAAAGACTTATGACGACAACTAAGATGGAAGTGTGGACTCTGTTAGACAGAGAGAGCCAATTATATATTGCAGAAGACAATAAGAATGAAAATGGAAGTATGGACTCTATCAGACGGAGGGAGCCTATTATATGCACTCTTACATAAAGCAAGGGTTAGGAGGGAGCTAATCCTATGATCCATTGAAGATGATGAAATGTATATATCCATGGTAGTAGCCACGAAAAGACAATATGTGTTCAACTCAACCACAGAAGAAGACCTCTTTGAAGAAAAGCCTTAAAGTATTCCTGGTTGTCCATCCAGATCTGTGATCCTATGATGAAAGGAAGAAGTGGAATCTCTAGAACATGGAATCTACAAGAAACTCCATGGATCCAAGAGATAATGAAAAACATGAAGAAGAACATGAAGATTCCAAGAAAGAAAGAAAATCCAGAACAACCAGTCACTACATCAATAATCATAAGATTATCAAGCCTGATATGAAAGAAATCAAGCAGAAGAACTGAAAGTCGTGATGAAGAATAGTGTATGTAAGACTTATGAATGAAAGCATTGTGAGATCCAGAACCAGAGGTTCTCTTAGATGGAGGGAGAAGACTATGATGATTACTAGTTCCAGTACACTAGACATATCATTGCATGAATCATTTTATCATCCGCAACATCCATGAGTTGGAGTTCTACATCAGATAAATGTAAAGAATGTTCTCCAAAGAAATTGAATAAAGAGCGTATGAAGAGCAATCTCAAGACTTTGAGGCATACCAAAAAGAGACTCCTATATGCAGATAAGAAGAAAACAACTTGGTGGAGAACCTCCAGTGCACAGCAGAAGCATGGTGAAGATTTCCTATAACATCAAGATGACTACTCAAAAGATCAGATCTCATGATGACAGAAGAAGTGCCACATAGATATGTTCCATCTTTCCAACTATGATATACTCTATTGTTCATATCTACATGAAGCCTTCACAGTATTCCATACTAAAGCACATTTGAAATCAATCATTACATTATCCATGATAAAGTCCAGAAAGGAGAGGTAAAGCTCGAGTATATTCCCACTGATGAGAAGACAACGTATATCTTGACAAAACTTCTATCCAGAATCAAGTTCGTATATTTCCGAGAGAAGACAGGGATCATAATATTCTCCAAGCTAAGAGAAGGTATGGAAAAATATTATTGAAAAACATTTTATTTTTGTGGTTTAAATAACTCTCCAGTTAGGAGGGAGCATTTATCTTTATAATTGAAAATTAGTCCAAATTGGACAGATGCTTTCCTGTTCGGAAAGTGGATTGATATTTCTAACGGACAGTGACTTCCCATTGTAGTTAACATGGGAAGCAGACTGATTACTGATGTATCATAGACAACAACTTCCCATTGTGGTTAACATGGGGGGTGGTCTAGGACAGTCATTCTTCTTGGCAGTCACTCTGAGTAGTGGTCAAGTAGAATGGTCTGCCTCGCCGGGTGGTCATTCCTTTGAATTTCATAGTTGTGAGAAGTTTCGAAGAATGGTCCGTTTTGGAGGTTGATGCAGGACATACATTCCTCGAGGGTTAACATTCTCTCTAGGTTACACTTTGTTTAGTGTTGGAGGAATGGCCCAGGGTGGGGAATGGTTCGGACAACTATTCCTTGGGGCAGACTCATTCTCTCCAGGTTACACTTTGTTTAGTGTCGGAGGAATGGCCCGGGGTGGGGAATAGTCCAGGCTCAACAATCAGGGACAGCCATTCCTTAGGGTAGACTCATTCTATCTAGGTTACACTTTGTTTAGTGTCGAAGGAATGGCCCAGGGTGAGGAATGGTCCAAACATTTCTTAGGGTTTATATATTCTGTCCAGGGTGCACTTTGATTAGTGTAGGAAGAATGGCTCAGGGTGAGAAATGGTCCAGGCTCAGAAATCAGAAATAATCCTTCTTCCTTGTTTGTGAAGAATAGGGCAAATAACCCATTGCTGATGAGGGCAGAAATTATTTCAGATCTCACAAACGTGAGTGAAAGATTGGCCCAGAGGATTCAGTTTATGTTTAACAATATTTTTCTGTGCAGGATGGCATCAGATGATTATGAATATGTTTCACTATTTTGAGGCATATATTCTTTCAGAGCTCATAGATGTGAGTGAAAGATTGACCCAGATAATTCATTCTATATCATAACATTGTTTCTATGCAGATTGCTATCCGGTGTTTGTTATGAAGATTATATGACAGTAGATGAATACTACTATGGAAGATATTCTTTCAGAGTTCACAGATGTGAGTGAAAGATTGGCCCAAATAATTCAGTATATATCATAACATTGTTTCTATGCAAGTTGCTATCAGATGTTTGTTATGAAGATTGTATGATAGTAGATGAGGACTACCATGGTGAATATGTTTCATTGTTCTCAACCATACGTTGTTGATCAAGTACTTGTGCGTTACTTGATGTGGTAGTGAACCACTGAATTGTAGTTATATACTACTACGAATAGACATATGTGTGTTCTATCCTTGTTCTAATTGCCTTGAAGACTATCAACAATTTATTGGAGGTAATGATCATTCAAATGAATGATGAACAAATATTTTCCAAACGGAAAATAGTTCAGAGCTTTTACTCCTCTTGTATCACTCTATGGTGAGAGTGACTTATCCAACATCATATCTAATTACTCAGATGAAGTATGGTTTCGAGAGTTGATGCAACTGATGGTGATGGTGATGCTCATGATCTAGTCATGAAATAGTCTAGATGACTATATTGATGCTACCGGGTAAATGGTATGTTTTTGTGCTCAAGTCCATTACCTATAAATACCTCTCTATCTAGGAGGGAGTTTCAATATTATGGTAGTTGCGGGAGGTATTTACCCCCACGTGTGAACCTGATGAGAATAGAAGACTCTGGGAAGCAAGAGAAAACCCTAATGAGTTGGATAATAACCCTAGAAGCCTTGTCGGCTCAAGAAGATAATTTATATTAGGTTATTAGCTTCCAAGAGAAGAAGTCGGCCAAAAATAATAATAATATACTGAACAGACACTTATCAAGAAGGAGAAGTCGGCCCCGACAAAACTGGCAGAACCACTATAAATACAGGGCGCCAATTCTCATTTGCAAGCATCTCATATTTGCAGTTTTCCTAGTTGGTGTGCACTGCAGTTGCAGTCTTGTGCACATGTTTGGAGGAGGGTTGCAGGTGCAGCTGCAACAGATGCTAGTTTCAGTATTGGGTTGAATATCTCTTGGCTAGGGTTTGGACTATCTGATCATCCTTTTGTGATGCGCTATCCTTAGGGAATGATGTGCTACCCTTTGTTTGGCTATCTAGCCTAGGGTTTTCTTCCGGAAGAATTATCAGTCAAGGTTAAGGTGCTCGGAGGGAGGCTTTGGCCTATGGTTGGGTGACAAAGGTATCGTCAATGGTAAAACAAGCACACCATATTCTATATTCTAACAGGCAATGTTTGGAAGCAGGAAGTCTCAACAAAGGCCCATTGTTTCCAAGTCATCGTTTTCTAGTCCAATATTATTTCCACCCACCCGTTTTGTGTGTTTGATTTACTAGCATAGTTGGTATACATTTTCGAAGATTGTGCTTCATCCCCCTCTGTTGTGGCATATAAGAATTCATCTTCGTGTCCAACCAATTTGTTTCTTTCAATGTAGCAATGTCGAACATACAGTTGACATGAAGGTAAGTTAGTATGCAGAAAGACATGTAAAATAAAGAAATACAGTTCTATTTATCTCAATGTAGAAGCAAAGATAATACAATTCACATGAGGATAAGTTACTATGTAGAAAGATACGCAGTATCTACATATAGTAAAATAGGTGCAAAGCAATAGAATAAGTAGAACAAATATACAGACAATAAATGAAATACTAGACATTGGAATATGAAATAAGAGTAGAGGCATGCACCTTTGCAACTCCTCCTCTACATTCACAGAAAAGAGTCCATCATCTTCTCCAGCCACTCTGTTTGTTTAAATGTAGCAATGTAGAAAAATACAATGCACATGAAGGAAGTTGGTATACAGGAAGACATGTAAAAAAAATAAACAGAGTTCAATTTATTTCAATGTAGCGGCACAGAAAATACAAAGGACATGAACATAAGTTATTATGTACGAAGACATGCAATATCTACATACAATAAATTAGGTCAACACATATACAGACAATAAATGAAATACAAAACAATGGAATATGAAATAACAGTATAAGCATGTACCTTTGTATCTCCTCTTGTACACTTGCGGTAAAGACTCCTTCGTTTTCTCTAGTTATTATGTTTGTTTCAATGTGGGAGCGCACAAAATACAATGAACATGAATGGAAGCTAGTATGCAGGGGAGAACAAGTAATATGTACATACAATAAATGAGAATCAACGAATAGAATAAAAGATAGTTAGAAACATGAACCTTTTCTTTTCTCCATCCATGCTTGTAATTATAGAAAGTTTCTCCTACCCAAAATATATTACAAGCCATAAAATATTAAGAAATCGCATGACCATAGCTGAATGATTTTGGTTTTCTGCAGCAAAGTATCCAGATATGCTTTGAGACATGGAAATATAATTTTGCAGAATCGTTGGTGTACATCTCATATTTCAAGTACAAGACAAATTGTATCGTGGTCACACCAGTCTATGTACAGAATAAAAAGGTTGTATTGTGATATGGGCACATTTCACCATATATGGTTAATAAGTGTGTTTTGCACATGTTTTATCTTAACAAAAAGACATCGGACATTGTAATTCCACATGTAGTTGTCCAATTATTTGTTATACCACTATTTTGTATCATGTCAACACTGAAGTATCCTAGAATGATAATGGTTTTGTCCAAATGTAAATGGTGTGATGCATTTGAGAACACATTCATTATGCTAGCTATGTTGCACGCCAAACAACACAGAAACTAAATATTGCAATTTTCAATCCATGGAACACCACTCTTACTAGCACCATCTCAGTATCCTTTTCTTCTACAAGAACATTTTGCAAAGGCATGTAGGTATGGTCCAGAGCTATAAAAAAGAATTGGAGCAAAATATAAGAGTAGGATAAGCGGGCATGGGATAGGCACCAGATCTCAACTTCGCCAGACACAGAAAACTACAGAACTGCAGGTCCACTTGCAGGTGCACAACTTGAACACCGCAAAGTGAAAAAAAAATAGCTCCAACTGTCAGTGCGGGACCCCAACCCTGCAAAGTCGAAGTAAACAAAATAAAACAACAAGAAAAAAACTAGCGAGCAATCACGAACAGGCACAAATACAACCCAAGGACCTCAAACTCGCAAACTTGAGCCAAACAACAACAAGCAGCGACCGACGAGCCAACAACCAATGAACAAGCAAAAACCATTGAACTAGTAAACAACATATGTATCTCCAATGATTACCAAATTGCATCCCAAGCATAGAAGGAACCTGAAACATATGACGAGCATGCCAGTAGAAATAATCAAACATTATTACTTGCAAACTGCAAATAATGCACAACAAATAATGAATAGAAATGAAATTATGGCATCGGAACTTACTCTGAAACAATGAATGACAGAAGCACAGGTCGAATTGTGGGTGCAACACCTGGACCCTGCAAAGTAAAAAAAAACAGCTCCAACTGCACATGAAGGACCCCAACCCTGCAAAGTTGAAGTAAACAAAAGCAAGCAACAAGCACCAATAGGTCCAACCGCAGGCACAGGTCCTCAAATTTGTAAATTTGAACCAAACAACAACAAGCAGCAACCAACGAACCAGTGAACAAGAAGCACCCACCGAACTAGTAAACAATGTATGTATCTTCAACGATGACCAAATTGCATTCCAAGAATAGAAGAAGTATGAAAAGAAGTATGAAACATACAATGGTTATGCAACTGTTGGTGGACAACAATATTGTCCAAATTCACTGCAACATTGTATGGAAAAATTTGAGGAAAAATGTACTGTGAGAAGCCTATTTAGGTAAACATTTAAGGTTGACAGGTTGTTTAAGGGCCTCGTGGTATGCAAACATTTAAGATGTCAAGCATGTTGAAGGACCTCATGTTATGTAAACAGTTAAGCTGTCAGGCCTATTCAAGCACCTCAAAAAAAGTGTCAATGCTCTAAACCTTCGGTATGTAAACATTTCAACACAAATAGAAATAATAAAAAAGGACATATTAACATGAAGTCAATGAATTATCGATCTCTATAGTCCCTCTATGCCTTCGATAGGCACTGATAATAATAAAAACATTAAAAAATAGCGTTGATGCTCAGAACTTTCGGTATGTAAACATTTCAGTAAAAATGTAATAAAAATTAAAAAAGAGCATCTGAGATCAAAACTTTGGATATCTAAACATTTACAACATTGGGAACAACGAAGCTGGCAATAAGACCTCCAAATATATTCTCTAATGAGATGATGACATATAAGGTTGTTTTTATTATATAAAAAAATAATGTGTTTACTTCTATAGTACAAACAATACAAATGATGCGAAATTTTATGGTCAAAGGACATCTTAATATGAAATCAACGAATTATCTATCGTTATAGTCCCTCTATGCCTTCGGCAGGGACTAATAACATTTTAATAGTTTGGCACATCAACGTGTTATTTGTGGTAAACTTACTCTTTGTTGGCATAGTAATATTGTTATTTTTTTTAAATAAGAGAGGGCTTATTTACCAAATATTTATAGCTAATTCATATGGTATTAAATGCTTATAATTATTAAGAATTTTCTTTCTAAAATTTAAATTAAATTTATGTATTAGCTTAAATTTATATATTAGTTTAAGGGTAAGGATCAATTTCCAAGAAGTAAACATAATTAAGTTTTATGATAGGCCATAGTCTTGATTTCTAACAAATTTCGCTTTGTTTTTTTTATGGAATCTTTGCAATTTCACAAACTCTACTAATAAAGTTGGATAACTCATTCTCAGTCTTCCACGTTATCTATAAGATGGATTTCTCCTCCCTTCTAATTAACATGGCATGCCCCCACCATCACATGTTGCCAATCATGATTTTCTTTGCTTGATGCAAGGATATCAACTTTACCCATTATTGTTATTAGTCCCTTCCGAAGGCGTACAGGGACTATAGCGATCGATAATTCCTTGACTTTATATTAGTTTGTCGTTTGACTACAAATTTTTGCATACTTTTTAATGTTCGACATAGAGAACTAAAAGCATTATTTTTTATATAATAAAAAAAACTATATATGTTATGATATGATTGGATGATAGATTTGAGGTCTTATTGCCAGCTTTGTTATTCCCAATGAATTATATGTTGTCATATCCAAAGTTTTATCATGTATGTTACTTTTTTTATTTGTACTAATCATATTGAAATGTTTAGATATCCAAGGTTTATAGTGATCGATAATTCCAAAGTTTATAACCTTCTATTGTGATTTATTTTTTTATTTGTGCTTCTATTATTATTACTCCTTTGTATTTGTATTTAAATGTATTGACACTTTTTTTGAGGTTCTTGAATAGGCCTGACAGCTTAAATGTTTACATGACGCGAGGTCCTCAAACATGACTGACAGCTTAAATGTTTTCATATCGCGAGGCCCTTAGACAACCTGACAACCTTAAATGTTTATCTAAATAGGCTTCTCCGAGTACATTTTTCCTCGAAATTTTCCATACAATGTTGCAGTGAATTTGGACAATATTGTTTTCCACTGCCAGTTGAATAGGCATTGTATATTTCATACTTCTTCTAGCCTTGGAATGAAATTCCGTCATTGTTGAAGCTACATACATTTTTTACTGGTTCGGTGAGTGCTTCTTCTTCGTTGGTTCGTCCATTGTTACTTTTAGTTGTTGTTTGGTTCACAACTCGACCTGTGCTTCTTCCTTTCATCATTTCGGAGTAAGTTTCTATGCCATAATTTCATTTTATATTCCTTCTTTGTTGTTCAATGTTTGCAGTTTACAAGTAAAAATGTTTGTTTATTTCTACTGGCATGCTCGTCATATGTTTCTGGTTCCTTCTATGCTTCGGTTGTAGTTTCTTAATCGTTGGGGATACATATGTTGTTTATCGGTTCGGTGGTTGTTGCTTGTTCGTTGGTTCGTCGGTTGTTGGTTGTGTTTGTTTGGCTCAAGTTTATGATTTGGGGCCCTAGGCCTGCAGTTGGGCTTGTTCATGATTTCTCGATGGTTTGCTTCTTGTTGTTTTCTTTTGTTTAGTTCGGCTTTGTAGGGTTGGGGTCCTGCGCCACCAGTTGGAGTTGTTGTTGTTTTTTTGGCGCGGGGGGGCGCTTTACAGTGTTCAGACCCTGCACCCACGAGTGGACATGCGGTTGTGTTATTTGACGTGTCTGGCGAGGTCGAGATTTTTTCTGCTATGAAATTTTTCTAGTACTTCAGCTTTGACATGATAGAAAATAGTTGCATAAAAAATAGTTGGAGAAGTACATGTGCAATTGCAATATCCGATGTTTTTTTGTTAAAATAAAACATGTCCAAGTTGCACTTATAAACCATGTATGGTGGAATGTGCCCATATCACAATACATGTTCTTTATCCTCTACACATACTAGTGTGACCACGATACAATTTGTCTCGTGCTTGAGATATGATAACAACAAAGATACTGCAAAACTATATTTCCATGTCTGGAAGCATATTTGGATACTTTGCCACGGAAAACCAAAACCTTGTATCGTGGGCACAACAGTCTGTGTAGAGGATAAAGAACATGTATTTCCATTACTGGAAGCATATCTGGATACTTTTCCATAGAAAACCAAAATCGTTTAGCTACGGCCATGCAATTTCGTAATATTTTGTGGTTTGTAATATATTTTGGGCAGGGAAAAAATTTATATATTTACAACCATGGATGGAGAAAAGAAAAGGTTCATGTTTCTGCCTATATTTTATTCTATTCGTTGAGTCTCATTTACTGTATGTACATATTACTTTCTCTTTGGTGCATACCATCTTCCATTCATGTTCATTGTATTTTGTGCGTTCCCACATTCAAACAAACAGAATAACTGGAGAAAACGACGGAGTCTTGACCGCAGCGGTGGAAGAGGAGATACAAAGGTACATTCTTGTATTGTTATTTAATATTGCATTCTTTTGTATTTAATTTATTGTATGTATATGTGTTCACCTATTTTATTGTATGTATATGTTATGTACCTTCCTACATAATAACTTACCTTCATTACATGTCTTCCTGCATACTAACTTCCTTCATGTCAGTTGTATTTTTCCTGCATTGCTACATTTAAACAAACAGAATGGCTGGAGAGGATGATGGACTCTTTGGCGCACATGTAGAAGAGGAATTACAGAGGTGGATACCTGTAATCTTATTTCATATTCCAGTGTTCAATATTTCATTTACTTTATGTGTATTTGTTGTGCTTGTTCTATTGCTTTGCACCTTTTTTTCTTCCTGTATGTATATACTACGTATATTTCTGCCTATTCTCATGTGAATCTTATTCTATTTGTTGTTACATTGAAATAAATAGAATTGTTTTTCTTTCTTTTACATGTCTATCTCCATACTAACTTGCCTTCATGTCCAATGTATGTTTGGCATTGCTACCTTGGAAGAAACAGGTTGGTTGGACAGTAAGATGAATTCTTCTAGGCAACAGTAGAGGGTTTTGTGGTACAATATTCAAAAAGGTATACCAATTGTGCTAGTAAATTAAATATACAAAGCGGGTGGGGGCATATAATATTAGACTAGAAAATGATGACTTGGCGGCAATGGGACTTTGTGCCCTCCTCATTTCTACTTTTTCCATTTTCTATTATCCTTTTTGCTTTCTAATTGCTTTGCTTAGTGGTATTTCTGAAAATGCCTTGGTGAGTGGAATGCCGGACTCACGGGTTCACATTTATGGTCATGCTTCTACCTTATTCCATACTTACCCACTTTTTCGATTGTGGGTGTCGGGTTGGCAGGTTCAATATTGCTTCCCTGGCTTACGGGGTTCTGCGCTACACATATTGGTCGTCGTGCCCCACCATCATGCCCTATTTATTGTTACACATTTTTCCAGTCAAAAAATCAGAGGCATACAATTTGACCCTCGGGTCCTCATGTTTCTTGAGTATCCCTTGACACCCTATTTCGTATTCCATATCCTTTCACCCTGCATGTGACATTAAGAACTATTATGGACAGTATACAATGCATATTCTTTTTTAGTCCTTCTGATGTTCATCTACACATGCTTGCATCAGAAAAAGTTGAACTAGTGACATGGCCATGAGTAGTCAGTCATCCCAGACATAAGCAGACCGACAAGGCCAAAGGTAAATATGCATACATTATGTTCTTATATGTTTACCAAACAAATATCCTCAGCTATTTATTCATCTATGGTATGTTGAATATGTTGATGTCATCTGCAATACATGTTTTGCAATTCACAAGAAGTATCAACAAGTACAAGCGAGACGTCGAACATAGCACAGGTTCTGCAGACTAAGAGGTGTGGTTGTAAAACTATGGCTCCATAGTTCGTCGAAGCTATGCGTCTACTTGTATATTTATGCCAGGAAAATAAGAATACAAAAAAATAATGCACACTACCATTCACTTTAGTTTTCCTATTCAAAAATTGTTACCGGGTCTAGACTTGTAACACCCAAAGTACTATCAATAGAGGGCTTGAATAGCCGCCGAACTGGACAAGTGTTCATCGGGGACATAATGGTCGTCTATAGCACCTACTTGGACCAGGAAAACAAAACTAGATCCATTATGCATGTTGACATGACAGACAAGGAGGCCATGATGACAGTCACACTGACTATTCCTACACAACTTGTCCAAAAATATGCAGAAAAGATATTACCGAGTAATGGGATATCCATTAAAAATTTTAATATATTGCCCAAAATAGTATATGACTGTGGTGATTGTGATCGGATTATTTCTCTCAAAAAAACAAGTATTGTGGAAAAAATTGTTGTTGTTTGTTCAGAATATCGTTTCGTCCCGGACACAACTATCAGCTAGCTTGCACAAAGCAATGATATTTACCCAATCAGAACCATTGGCACAGCTGTCACACTGGCAAGAAAAATTTCCTAACAACACATTATCCATATAAAATATGGATATTCGGACAGTGACAAGGCAATGGTATCGTTCTCCATATCCAATTTTGTCCTTTACTTTCGCATGTGCATGTATCTCGGGTAAGTTACACAAATATTGCATTGTTCCATGTTGCAGCTGCAATTGTTCTATACCTATTCAAATTTGTTTTCGTCAATGGAACAACAATTGCATAAAGGGCAATTTCCACTTATGATCTTCAAAAATATAACAAAGAAAAGGGATGTTAGAGAAAGGATCTTTCGCACAACCCAAGCAACATTTGTAATAGAGTTGCGAGTGAACATAGTATAGGATCTGAAGAAACTAAATAACTCTACAATTGTTGTGTGTATACATCTACATATTCATCCTCACTTTGCTCATACAAATAGCCTTCACCAAATTTCTACGGCTTGTTTTATTTTTTGTTTTTTTTCGGGCNTTGTGTATTATATTGTTCAGTGTATTAATTCCTATGCTCGCGTTTCCAGGTTAAAGGTGTTTTGGTTGCAGAAAATGCATACTCAACCCCCTTTGAACCTATATGTGTGAAATGAAACTCTCGTTCTTGTTCTTCCACTTTGATAAGTGATGATATGATTGATTGTTTGTGATGCAGTGAAAAATGTCCATATATATATGGAAATTACGTCAATGCTGCCATCTGAACCGTGGGAAACACAACCATGCATTGTACAATTAGGAATCCTATGTTAGAAGATGTGATTCCTAGGTTAGCATAATTGTCGTATGAATCATACCTACAAAAAAAGGCAAGCAGTGTCTGCATGTTGCGCAACTTTCGGATACACAACAAAATTACCTTAAATGAGGACAATGCAATATTGCATATCGGCTGAACATATCAAGCTTTGGTAGGAAATGAAAAATATCTCATGTGTCTCTATAATGTTTCTTCAACACCCAAATGAATGTTCCTCGGAATCGAGTACTTGAGAATCTAATTACAAATGCAATCGATGTTGTTATTTTGATGTTTTCCTGCATCTCCCAATAAGAATTTTGCAATGTGTCTCTGCAATATTTCTTCAACACCCAAATGAATGTTCGTCGGACTCTAGTATTTGAGAATCTAACTACAAATGCAATCGATGTTTTTATTTTGATGGTTTCTTGCGTCTCCCACTGAGGATTTTGCATATTTGTTTCGGTGTGCAAATAAAAGAAAAAAAACATGGTGGGTGGTTGTTGCTTTGATGGAGGATCCTGCACGGTTTTTGGGTGCCCAAATTCGACAATTGTTTTTCAACTATTTAGCCATGATAGGATTTCTGGAATTTTCTTTCGGGTGCCCAAATAAAATTAAATTTGTCTCCAGCTATACATTTATGGTGTGGTATCTGCATTTTCTCTATTCCCTAATTGAAAAAAAAAGGAACTCGGCATGGATTGAAACATCGGATTGAGATATTCAGATCTTGCCATATAAATTGCATGCACATAAGATTGTTCAGTCCAAAAATGGGAAGCATGGTAGAAAACCCCATATATCCCATGGCCCCATTTATTTTCTCTTGGGAACATATACCAGATGCCGCGATTTGTTTTATTTATATATCAAATTGTTTGATGCAAATTTCGATTCGTGCTTCTCTATGGAACCTTGTTGGATCTTGCTTGCGGCCTATTTGGAGTTTACTTGGTTCTTGGTTATATTCTTCGTCTGTCAATTTGTATATCATGGAACCCTGAGTGTTGTTTGGAGGACACGGAACAATAGAATTGCAATTTTTAAGCCAGCTAGCCCGCAATTCCTCTTGTCAATTTGTATAGCGGTGTGACGCAAATGTAGTATGTGGATTGTTTTAGCACTTTTCCTTGATCGATGAACTTGGTAAAATTAATCTCCTGGAATAATTTGAAATAAACAAATATATACTATGTGAAGTCCAATGGTACTATCATATCAACAAGAGGCCCTTAAAATTCAAATTGATCGTTATTATACTTGCGGTGATAGAATTTAAAAAAGTTTTGTTCTGTTTACTTCATTTTTTTTAAATAAGAGATTTAACATCCTTTAATAATTTTCTGTAATTAAATTGTACAATATCAATATTTAATATTAATAATTTAGTATTTGAAAATATTTTTTTTAGATAATGTTAGATAGTTGATAGGGATGACCATCCGTAAACAATCGCAATATTGAGCCTGCCAGCCCTGGAGTCCGTCTGTCAATTTGTATATCACAAAACTCCGAGTGTTGTTTGGAGGACAGGGAACAATAGAAGTGCAATTTTGAGCTAGTCAGCCCGCAAGTCCTCTTGTTAATTTGTATATCGCGGAACTCTGGGTGTTATTTGTAGGACACAGAACAATAGAAGCCCAATTTTGAGCCCGCCAACCCGAGAACCTGCGATCCAAAAAGTGGCTAAGTATGGAATGAGGGATCCGTACATGCTCTATAAAATCTCATGTCCATACTTTATAAAAGTACATATTTAGTATGTATTACTCGTTTCTCAAAACATTTCTAGGTGCGAAAGTTGTCTTGTTCACGTGTTCATATTTCCACTTACTTTTATATCACTAGCCTGATCGACCGCTTCCCCATTTCATATTGTACAAACTTTTTGGATCGCAGGTTTCCGAATAGGCGGTCTTTTCTTTTAAATAAGATATTTAACATCCTTTAATAATTTTATGTAATTAAATTGTACAATATCAATATTTAATATTAATAATTTAGTATTGAAAATAATGCTTTTAGATAATGTTAGATAGTTGATAGGGATCACCATCTGTAAACAATCACAATCTTGAGCCCGTCAGCCCTGGATTTCGTCTGTCAATTTGTATATCACAGAAATCTGAGTGTTGTTCGGAGGACACAGAACAATAGAAGTGCAATGTTGAGCCAACCAGCCCGCAAGTCCACCTGTCAATTTGTATATCGCGGAACTCTGGGTGTTATTTGTAGGACATGGAACAATAGAGGCCCAATTTTGATCTTGTCGGCCCGAGAACCTGCGATCCAAAAAGTGGCTAAGTATGGAATGAGGGATCCGTACATTCTCTATAAAATCTCATGTCCATACTTTATAAAAATACATATTTAGTATGTATTACTCATTTTTCAGAAAATTTCTAGGTGCGAAAGTTGGCGGATTCACGTCTTCATATTTCACTTACTTTTATATCACCAGCTCGACTAACCGCTTCCCTATTTCATATTGTACAAATTTTTTGTCTTGCAGATTTTCGAATAGGTGGTTTACCAAACAGGCAGGTTCAACATTGCGTTTCCAATGTTTCATCGCCTGCAAACAGCACCCAGACTTCCCTGATCTACAAATTAGCAAACAAATTGAAATAAAAGAATATATACTATGTGAAGTCTAATGGAACAATAATATGAACGAGAGAACATTGAAATTCAAATTCTTCATTGTTATACTTGCGGTGAAGCTAACAATACAAAAAATTTACTTAAACATCCAAAAATTGATTTTCGTGTAACTTTTTTACGCTTATCTTATACAAACAGATCCTGGAAACTATAAACATCACTCGTATCTATTCCTTGATTGAAGAACCTATTAACATGTTTAATGCACTTCATAGTTACTGGTAAGACCATCAATGGGGCTTTCTTACAGCAATTCTCGCTTCCAAAAATTGTCATCTGCTTTCTCTTTTTCCCTTTCTTTACTTACTTATTTTTCAGAAAATGTCTAGGTGCGGGATTTGCCAGATTCACATCTTCAGATTTCCATTGTTACTTTTATATCACTATCCCGACCAACCGCTTCCCCGTTTCATATTGAACAAACTTTTTGAATCGCGGGTTCCTGCATAGGCAGGTTCAACATTGCGTTTCCATTGTTCTGTCGCCTGCAAATAGCACCCGGACTTCCGCGATTTAAAAATTAGCAATACAATTCCCCTTCATTTTGTATGATTTCGATTTTTGTTTGCTTGGTCCTTTTTCCAAATGTCTCATGCTTTTATATACGGCACCCGAAGTTCCACAATATACAAATTTCCCTCTCAACATTGCACTTCCACTGCTCCCCTACACACAAACAACACCCGAAATTCCGCGATATACAAATTGACGATCGAAATCTGTCACTGAGATACAATTTGACCATCGGCCCCTCATGTCTCCTGAGTATATCTTGTGACCCTTCTTTTTGTAACCCGCCCGACCGCTTTCCATACTTGGGCATTTCTTGGAATTTGTTTCGTGGGTTGGCGGGTGGACGAAATGTGCAATGCTTGGTTGCTCTTCTCCATCACTACTACCTTTGTACTTCTTTCTAGATATGAAATTATTAAGATTTAATGATAGTAGTTCATCATGCAGGAACCGTTAATATTTTCATTAATGTCCAGAAGGCCGGAGAAGATTTGCATTACTACGAATTAAACCAAGATTTGCGGAGAAGGGTGTTATCCTTTCCAAGTATTCATTTCAAACATGATGCAATATCTTTCGTGTGTCAGTCGGTTGACGCCTTTAAGAAATATCTAATTCTTAATCGCTCTTCGCCTTCACCGCCACCTTCACACTTTTTTCTAAATATGCAATTAGTGAGCTTTAATGCTAACAGCTCATTACGCACGAACTATGGAGATTGTCATTGATCAACGAAAAGATCGAGGAGATCTTCCATTGATACGCATTAAACCAGGATTTTCATAGGATTATATTATCCCTCGCCAATTTTCATTTCAAACATCGTCTAGAGAAAATGGAAATTCTCGTTAACTTGTGGCAGCAGTTCTGTCCAGAAACAGCAAACACCTTCGGGCATGATGGCCAGAGGTTCCAGTATTCTAGGGAATATTCTTACTGCTCATCTCTCATCGCCCAAGAGAAAAAAAGGAGATGGTCCCTTGGTACATGGAGAGATATATTTCAAGCCAAATAATTCCAAGGCAACCCTGCCTGCTTAGAGAACCTGTCGAGTTGTATTGATGGCTGGCGCAAAGGTTGATTCCATGGATTCTGAGAAAAAACAAGATGATCTGATGGATGATGATACGTCAATGGATGATGGAAATGCAAATATTGTTCCCACTCTTGTGCCCAAATTTAAATCAACCATAACGGGTGGAATTTCCCGGCTTAGCGATGGCGGTCCTGACAACATCAAAATAAAGAGTTTCAGAAAATAAACTGACGTTGAATGCAATAGACACTATGCAGCTCAAAAGTAGGAATTCTAGAGATCCAAATTAGTTTGTTCTGGGTGGAAGACTTTCACTTAAAGGAAATGATATGTTGATGCTCCCAGAGATATATTTCAAGCCAAAAAACTATTCAATTGTGGGACTATTGTCCTATTCTCTTGATATACAATTAACATCTTAGGGAATGAGGACCAGAACTCCCACTGGTGTAAGGCATATTCCTACTAGTCATCTCCTTCCACCCAGAATGGACTAATTTGGGCCTCTGGAATTGCACATGCAACCTGTGTCCCTAAAGTTTTTTACTGTGGAGAGGCGATTTCTTGGTGTGTCCCAACTTTCAGTTAAGGGATATTCCATTTTCCCTGCAACATTTTTCGTCTTCTTCCTCACGGGAAGATTCTGAGAACTATCAATTTTACCACAGGATGATCCATCGAGGAGAAAACTGCAAGGATTTCCTAAAATAAAAGACATGGTAATCGGTTTTGTATGCATGTTGAAGAGCATCTTGATGGCTCCTGCATGTTGTGGATCCCATGCCTGTGTTTTTGGTAGATACGTTCAATGTTTTGGCCCAAAGAATTGGGTCCAATTTCTAAGGATAGATGTACAGTTCTCAGTGTTTTTTTTTTTTTAATGGATTTTTTATTAAAACAATCTGTCTTTGAGTCTTGGTTGTTGCTTATTTTCTGGATTTAACGCCCCTTCTCATTGGCATGGTTCAGTAGTGTCGTAGTTCTTTGATATTGTATTTGCTTAGGTAATTTGTTCTAGAATGGAGCATCTAACAATTATATGACAATGTATTGTGTCGATCCATCAGGATTTTATGCAAACAAAAAATGAATTACACACAGTTTCAAACCAACGTTCAATTCTATTTGTAATGCAGATAGAACTTAGCAATACCAAATCACAATGTTCCAGCAAGATCCTCATTCTTGTTTCTAGACATGCAATTATTAAGCTTTAATGCTAACAATCCATAATGCCAGAAGTTTAAAACTTAATTTAATATGTTACAGTCATGGAAGAATGTATCAAGAACACACTTACACCCACAAGTTGCAATAAAATCTAATCTTCAACAAAGCATTTGTTGACAATTACTAGAAAATGATGGTTTTGCAACAATGGGGCTTGTTTGAAACCAATTCGCGCTTATGAAAATTCCCCTCTGCCTTTCTATTTTCCCACTCTTTTATCCCTTGTAGTTTCTCTTTCTGGTTACTTAATCATTTTTTTCCAAAAATGCCTTGTTGCGAGGGTTGGCAGATTCACACGTTTTGACCAAGCGCTTCCCCTTTGTCTAAATTTCACTTTCCATTGTTCTGTGACCTGCAAATAGCACTTTGGCTTCTACGATATGCAGATTTACTTCTGGACTCCCACATGATCCCCTCCTCCATGTTACACATTTTGCACCAAAATGTTCCGATATATACAATTTGACACTTGGGGCCTTACGGATCCTTGGGAACCCGTCGCCCTATTTTGAAACCCGTACGACTGCTTTCCACACTTGAAAATTTCTTGACATCTCTTTGATGGATTGTCGAGTTCGCGGGTTCAGGAAATTTCAAATTTCTAGATGTTGTTTCCTGTGCCCGCTACCTTTGGATTTGTTTCCAAGTATATGCAATATGTATACAACTTATCTAGCAACACACAGAAAATATCTTGCCAAGAAATGGAATATCTATTGCAGATTTGAATATATTGGACCTTCTTTTCCCTCTTCTATACTTGACCAAATTGTTGTTTCTTTCTCCCCTCTACTCTATCTTTCTCTTTACTTAGTCTTTTTTCCGAAAATGTGATTCCAACCAACCAGTAGCCATTCGATGCCTTGGCACTTTTCAGATCGTGAATTCCTGGACACACGGGCTCTATATTGAACTTTCATTGTTTTTTCCCCTGCAAACAGCACCCGGACCTCCGCCATGGGTTTCAAAATAGGCTGACAAGGGTTCCCTCATGTACGAATCCCTCATTCCATACTTAGCCACGGACTCTGGGGTTGACAGGCTCAAGATTGCGATTGTTTACAGATGGAAAAGTGTTAAAATGAGCCACATACTACATTTGCATCACAGAGGTTATATTAAAGGTAAAATCATGTCCTTTATAGTTTTGTGTCTTACAAACAACACCCAGAGTTCTGCGCTATACAAATTGACAGGCAGACTTGCAGGCTGGTTGGTTAAAAAATTGCAATTCTATTGTTTTGTGTCCTGCAAACAACACTCAGATTTCCGCGATATACAAATTGACAAACGAATCATACAACCAAGAACCAAGTAAACTCAAAACATGTCACAATAAATATCCCACAAGGTTCCATAGAGAACCACTTATCGACCTTTGTATCAAACAATTTGATATCATTTTTGGACCGAACAATCTTATGTGTGTGCAATCTCTATAGCGAGATCTAAATATATCACAATCCCACATCATACCCTCTTCTTTGATACACAGTTTGCACATGAAAGTTCTGAGACTTGCAATTTGAACTTCGGGTCCTCACGTCTCATGGGGACCTATTGTCACCCCGTTTTGAAACCCTGTGTCTGCTTTCCATATTTCTCCATTTCTTGGAATCCCTTTCACGCCTCCAGTTCCATACTTAACCAAAAATTTTCGCTTGCAGATTCTCGAACACGTGGACTACACTTCCAGTGTTCCTTGACCTGCAAATAGTCCCCCCTGCTTCCAAGATATAGAAATTGACTTCTGGACTCCTACATCAGCCCTCTTCCATGTTACACAGTATGCACTAAAAAAAATTATCAATACAATTTGACTGTCGGGCCCTCATGTCTCCTCCAAGACCCTTGTCAGCCTATTTTGATGCTCGTCCACCCACTTTCCATGACCAATTCTTGGAATCTCTTTCACAGATCGTCGGATTGGCAGGTTCAGACAATTTCCAATTCCTAGTCATTGTTTTCTGTGCCCGCCACCTCCACACTTATTTCCAAGTATATGAAATAAGTATATAACTTCTCCAAAAACATTCAAAAAATATCTTGCCAGGAAATGGAATATCTATTACAGATGTGAATATATTAGCCCTTCTTTTCCATCTTCTATACTTAACCAAATTCTCATTTCTCTTTTCCCTGTACTTTATCTTTCTCGTCACTTAGTCCTTTTTCCTGCATTAGCCCCTCTTCTGTGTTACACAGTATGCACTCAAAATTTCTGATCAATAAAGTTTGACCCTCTGGGCCTCATGTTTCTTTGGGAATCCTTGTCAGCCTATTTTGAAACCCGTATGATCGCTTTCCACGGTAATTTCTTGCAATTTCTTTCGCGGATCGTATTCCTAGTCATTGTTTTATGTTCTTGCCACCTTCGCACTTCTTTCCAAGTATATATCTTGGCAGGAAATGGGATGTATATTACATATGTGAATATATTAGTCCTTCTTTTCCGTCTTCTATGCTTAGCCAAATATCCATTTCTCTTTTCCCTAAACTTTATCTTTCTCATCACTTATTCATTTTTTAGAAAATGTCTAGTTGTGCAGGTAGGCGGACTTGCGGGTTCACGTTTGCACTCGTGCTCTTATCTCGCAACACCGACCAACCGCTTCCCCAATCCATACCCAATCGCTTCTCTAACCGCGGATTCCTGGTAAGTGGGCTCTATATTGGACTTTTATTGTTCCATGACATGCGAACAGTACCGTGACTTCTGCGATATACAAATTTACAATTGGACTCAAATCATATCGTCTTCTGTATTACAGTCTACCTATCATGCCCTCTTCTGTGGTACACATTTTGCAATGAAAACTTATGAGACATACAATTTAACTATGTCTTCTGTGGAACTATTGTCACCCCATTTTGACGCCCGTCTATCCGCTTTCCATACTTCACCATTTCTTCGAATTTCTTTCGTGGATCGTCAGGTTGGTGGGTTCAAGAAATATCCAATTCCTAATTGTTGTTTCATGTGCCTGCACCCTTTTGAAATTAGAAATTACCAATTATATATAAGATCTTATTTCTAAATATGCAATTAGCAAGCATTAATGCTAAACCATAATTTGAGGAAATCTCCCATTAATACGCATAAAACCAAAATTTCTAGATGGTTATATTATCCCTTCTGACTGTTAATTTCAAACATCATGGAATGTCATTTGCGTGTCGTTGGGTTGGTCCATTCATGAAATCTTCAATCCTCGATTTCGAAAATGAGTCTGACTGACCATTTCCCTATTCCATACTTAGCCACTTTCCCAGAATTCCACAAATATAAAAACCGTCCGCTGAACTGTTTCATCATGCTCTCTTCCGTTTTACACGTTTTGCAGTCAAAATTTCCAATACATAAAATTTGATCGTGGGACACTTGCCTCTCCTGAGTATCCCCCATAACCCTATTTTGAATCTCGTCCAACCACTTTTCAGACCTTTTCATTCGTTCCTTGATCTCCCTCGTCTTTGTGACCTTCACACTTGTCTATAATAAAAAAATGTTATATATAGTACATTTTGCATTGAAAACTTCTGAGACATACAATTTGATCGTCGGGTCCTCACGTCTCCTGTGGAAATATTGTCACCCCATTTCGAAGTGTGTCTGTCCGCTTTCCATACTTGGCCATTTCTTCGAATTTCTTCCATGGGTCGTCGAGTTGGCGGGTTCAAGAAATATCAAATTCCTAGTCGTTTTTTCCTGTGCCCACGCCCTTTTGAAATTAGAAATTACCAATTATATATAGGATCTTATTTCTTAGTATGCAATTAGCAAGCGTTAATTCTAAACTGGGATTTCAGGAAATCTCCCATTAATACGCATAAAACCAAAATTTTTGGATGGTTATATTATCCCTTCCGAGTGTTAATTTCAAACATCATGGAATGCCATTTGTGCGTCATCAGGTTGGTTCATTCACGAAATCTTCAATCTTTGACTCTGAAAACAAGTCCGACCGACCATTTCCCTATTTCATACTTAGCCACTTTCCTAGAATTCCGCAAATATACAAACCGGTCACTGAACTGCCCCATCATGCTCTCTTCCATTTTACATGTTTTGCAATTAAAAATCTCAATACATAAAATTTGACCGTGGGACACTCACCTCTCCTGAGTATCCCCCGTAACCCTATTTTGAATCTCGTCCGACCACTTTTCAAACCTTTCCATTCATTCCTTGCTCTACCCCATCTTTGTGACCTTCGCACTTGTCTATAATAATAAAAAAATGTTTTAATATATGTATATATATATATATATATATATATATATATATCTTGTTTCCAAATATGCAATTAGTGACATTCTATTCTAACAGCTCATCGTGCAAGAACCATATAGATTGTCATTGATGGGTGAAAGGCTCAAGGAGATCTCATATTAATACGCTTTAAACCAAGATTTGTGAGGGTTATATTATCCCTTCCGAGTGTTGATTTCAAAATCATGAAATGTCATTCGCACGTCGTCAGTTTGGCACGTTCACGAAACCTCCAATCCTTAATTGATCTTCATCGTACCTTCCACCTTCGCACTTCTAAATATACAATAAGTAAGCTTTACTACTAACAGTTCATCATGCACCACCCATACAGATTGTCATTAATCAGTGAAAGGCTCAAGGAGCTTTCCCATTCATAATCATTTAACCAAGATTTTGCGGAGAGTTATATTATCGGCTCCAACTATTCATTTCAACCATCATCTGGAGAAAACCAACGTTCTCATAAACCTCTGGAATCATCTTGACAGCAGTTCTATGGATATACAATGAACATCTTCGAGCGCGAGGACCAAAACTTCCAGTGGTCCAGGGCATATTCTTATTACTCAACCCCTGCCGCCCAGAACGAAGTAATTTGGACCTCTAGGACTTATCGTGTAGGTTGTGTCCCTGAATGTTTTGAATATAAGGAGCTGGTCTCTTGGTGCACCGATAAATTTATTTCAGAAAAAATATTTATTCCACTACGGGACCGCTCTTCTGTTTCTTTTTCACTTCATGTCTTTTGCCAGATGTTAATATTGTCGAAGCCAACATTGACGTTCAAAGGAGAAGATTCCAAACAGTTCCTAGAAAACCATAATAACGGGTTGGACCTCTTGCCCCATTTATTGGAAGACCCGATTGTGGTTCCTAAAGATATCACAAGCTTGCAGGTTAGTTCATTTAGAAATCCATTCCGCGAAATTGCATGGATGTTTACAAGAATAAGGGGATTGGAGTCCACAGCAACTATTTCTCGGATGTCTCTTTATATTTTGTATTTCATAGTCAAGGAACAAACCATTTTTTATTAGGGCAAGTTAATTTCCCATGAAATATGTTCCCAATTGTCAAGCTTCAAAACGGAAAAGAAATTTTATATGTCATCCTACTTAGTTTTTGCAATAGCACATTGTTGTCAGTTTCCAGAACTGTCTATGTCCAAGAATGTCAATTGGGAATTAGACCCATTAACATTCTAGTACCAGGCCTTGTGGAAGCACAAGGCCTCCCACTTTTTTTATGAGGTTTTTAATGGCTTTGTATCTGTTTTCAAAGTTTTTTTGTTAGGAGAACATGTTCCCTGCATATCTGAACAGGCAACTAGTTTTTTGGACAGGAAGGGGACACTTCAATATTTGGATAATTACATTGTGATAAGGACTTTTGGCTCCAAGGAAAAACTTTCTCTCCTTCCATGTCACATTACAGACATAATGTTTGTTACAGAAGTAGCATGGCAATACAACTACCGGTTGCATCTATTCCAAGAGAAGAGAAAAAAAAAGTTCATTCCTCTTCCTTGGAAAGTAGGGGACTGCGTGTTGAAGGACGTTAACAAAATTGACGAATTCGTAGCGCATTCTAGCAACTTGAACCTAATATATGTTGAAATCCTAAGAGGGTTCGACCCCGATAAAAAATTTCTACAACATTTACAAACACTTGGCTTTGGCAATTTGTTTTTCAAAAAATACCTGACCGAAAACAGAGACACTAGCGGAAACGCTCCTGACTCTGATGTCAGTGACCTAGACACACTGCAAAGCACCACTAAATTGTACAGACAAAAGGAAAAAGGCCTCGGTGACAAGAATGTTCAATCGGTGAATAGTACTCCCAAAAGTATGACATCCCGGAGCATCGCTCCAATGGCCCACCACAACAACAAATCAACTCAGAGTTATTCAAATGAAGGAGGATATAACGACCCTCTTCACTCTAAACTTGATAGTTATCACAAGCTTCCAGTAGACAAGAAGAGAAAAAAAATGTGGGACAGGTGGAAGAGCCCGAAATTCAGAGTGAGAACATGGAACTTGAGCCTGATCTGGATAGCATACTCCTCTATCTTGATCAACCCAGAGATGCCATCTAGCATAGTTGTCCAATGGACATATCTAATACTGAAAATTTTGACGAAGATGAATCCTTCATGTTACATAACGTTGTTTTTGACAGCTAGTCCAAAAAATTGATTATTGAAAAAAAAATGTAAAAAATAAGAAAGGAAAATATCGTTTAGAGGTTAACCTTGTGAACATGCGGTCGTCCCAAATCGGTCAACTTCACATAGTGAGCAGATATGCACTTCATGATTCCATTGGAGGCATTGAGGCTGATAATGCCAGACTGAAGGACTGGGTCAAGGAATTGGAAGAGGCTTTGATTCCTATGCCATTGCTTTCCAATCCTTTGACAATAGCCATGCCTGCCACCCCTGTATCCAAGTTAAAAGGATCCTCCAACCTCCTCACATCCTGTAGATAATATGTGGAGAATAATATCAGGAAAAGAATGGAACTGGTTACTGACGCATGGGAAACATCACAAACCATGACTTCCCTTGGAACCAGGGCACATAATTTGCTCGAACATTTGCAGGTGGAGTTAAAAGATGAAGAAAATTTCTATTTAAACACGGTCCTTCCTTTTGGCACCATTGTCAACAACATGACAGAAACAAGAAGAATACAACAATATCTTCCATCCAAAAATCAGATTGATCAATTAAATTCACGCTGGAAAGAAAAAGTGAAGAACCTGCATCTCATTGTTCAGTCATGTGAACAAGCCATATCAAAGAAAGAAAAATTATTCACATGGTTGTCCATAGTAAACTTAGTTGGAAAGACCAACGACTTCCAAGACCCCAACTTAATCGTCAACTCCTTGCCCTTAACTAGGAAAGACTTCGATAAAAAGGTTGATATGTTTAAGGCATTGTCTTTAGAAAAATTTTACAGCATCCTTGAATATGGTCAAGATGATGTCGACGAATGGCTATTCGACTATTCAGTACAGAATGGGGAAATTGATCAGGATCTACATAATCTTTCTATCGACTTCAGGGAATTAGAAAAAAAAAAATCAACATAAAATTCTGGAATGAGATCAATGTCTCCCCAATGAGAATCTACATTGAAGAATGACTCGAAAGAGAATTGAAGCAGGCCGCTGACAAAAGGCAACAGGAAGTTTCAACGATTCCAGCAGCCATCGACGACATCAATGAAAAGGCATCCGCAAGAAAATAGAAAAAGGGGTCATGTGTGCCATCACTGTCAGTCTACTGATCGCATCCTGCTTTGTTTATCAACCCAGTTATTCCACTTTTTAAAATAGAAATGTCTAGCCAAAGATTGATACCTTTCAATTTTATTTTTTTCAGGTATTTCACTCTACCGTTGTCCACTTCTTCTTTCTATAGTCTTGTTTCTTGTACATATTTCTTTTATGGTCCGCGGGAGCCCCAATCCCAATCTATATGACAAACACATTGAAATTTCCAGGAATATGTAATAGACTTTTATTTTTTGATATATTTCAAATAAAACTGTTTTTTTATCTCCTTTTATATTTATGTCCTCGTACATTTTTATATTTCACCTGTCTATATGAAAAATGCATTTAAATATCCAGGAACTTGTAAATTATTTAATATATTTCAAACTAAACTGCTTTTTTATCTCCTTTCATATTTTTGTCGTCATAAATTTTTATCTTCCACTATGCACAAATTTTATTTTGTTATATACTTTCAAAAAATAAATGGGGCTCTAGAGGCCACATGTCATTTACTGCATAGATACCACATGTGCTTCATGCTTCTTGCCACATCTCCACTGTAGTTTCCATCTGCCTCTGCTACTTTTTCCTATCCCAATTCAACCCGACAGGGACTATGCTGCCACACAGCCTTGTTTAGCTTATAATTTCTTAAGCATTACTTTAGATCTTCATATTGCAAAATATTTGAAACTCAAGTTTCCTAATTAACAACGCACTAAGATATTAGCAAAGGAGTGTGTGTTAGAACTCCACACTTATACTTCATAACCTTTTGTAATATTTTTTTGAGATTTTTAATTCTATTATGTTTCATTTAAGATGGTCCATCTATCTTCAATAATTAGATAATTTCTCAATGTTTTTTTACCTAGATTAAATAACATTATACATCCATCATTTGTATCAGTTCATTTAATCCATGTTATTAATTGATGGGAAAATAATTGCTAAGAAGAATGTTGGTATAAGATTGGCCAACAATAATTGCTTCCTAAATATTTTCACAAGAAAAATAATTTGATCGTAATGTAATCATAAATCACAATGAAAATGATTTTTTATGTGATAATGTTTGTCAATACAACCAAAAATATATGACTCTAGTATCCTAAATATTTTCACAGGAGAAATAATTTGATCTGAACATAATCATTAAAGGATTTTGTATAGGATAATGATTGTCAATACAACAAAAAATATATGGTTACCTCTACTTTTGAACGCTAATCATATACATGGATATGTATCTACAAATTTTCATAATTTTGAACCAAAGGGCTTTACAAGAGTATAGATAGATTTGTATTATCTTTTGTAACATTCAAACCCATTATGTACTTTTATAATCACCCATCTTTTCCTTAGAATAAAAAGCCTTGCATTAGAGTCATAGTTGTTGATAGCAATAAAAATCAAGATGGAAAAAGGCAAATTCACTACCTGCATTAATGGGATAAATGAATGATTTTACTTTAACATAGAACCATAAATGTGGCAATAGACGAAGCAAAATTCGGGATTTTTTTCTTCTTCTTCTATGGTCATCTAATTTCTAGTTTTTCTTTCAAAACCACTTCACAAAATTCAAATCTAATTCACTTTATACTATATTGAGCACACTTTTTCCACATCTTTAGTTCCTACAACATAATGTCTAAGCTACATCTAGTTTTCCTACTTTCGAAACCCATAAAAACATTCAAGTCGCTTATGAAGATACAACCCAAGAACAAACCATAGACTAATACAGTCTATAAGCACAACAATGTTGGAACATCAAGTTCTGATGGTTCATCACACTTCTCATGGAATCAGTCGGTCGAGCAGTCGACCTACATCTGGAAATAGTTCATTGGTCGATTGACCAGATATCTACATCATTTGGTTGAGTAGTCAAAAATCTTGTCTATCGGGCAATCAACCAGCAGTCGAAGACAGTCGGTCGATGGATCAACTAGTCGAGCAATAGACTACGAGTTGGATGCATGGACGGTCGGGTTGAGCATCCTTTTCAAGTCGACTTAACAACGCAGATTTGAAAGAGTCAAATTTAAAAACCGACAGTTATAGGTGGACAATATCCTCCCAATTTCAAAGAAGTCGGTTAGATCTTGAAGCTATAAATAGAAGACCCAAAGGGTCATTATTATCATGGTGAAATCATTTTTTTGTACAATATTTCCAATATGCATTGTAATGTTGTGATCATAGAGCGTTGTGCTTAAGTTCTATAATGGTGTCTTTAGAAACCACCCATTTTTTTATCTTCGAAATATTTTTTCCTCTTCAATTATCTACAATATTGTTTGTCCGTTTTGTATCTGGTTACACACTATCCCCAACACGGTATCGAATTTGATGATTTGAAACCTCGCTTTTTATCTGCAAACCTTGCTAATTTTGATATGTTGTGTGGTTGACTCTGGGCTAGTGGTTTGCAAATTGTATCTTTTTAAAACATATATGTTATGTCTAAATATCGAAGATGGCTTTGAAGATCGATATTCTAATTATGAATGGATCAAACTATGCAGTATGAGAACTAGACATGGAAACCTTACTGAAGAGTAAAGGACTATGGCAGTATATGGATATTGTGATTCTATATCCAACAAATGATTAGGAAAAGTTCATTGTTGATGGAAAGAAAGATGAAGTTGTAGGGGTCATCATGACCTATATCTTGCAAGAGATTCATTTTCACATAAGTGGAATCAATTTCCCTCATCAAGTATGGAAGAAGTTGAATTCGTTGTTAGATAGAGTCGATGAAATCCATGTCATGCAATTGGAGAAAGAGTTGATCTCTATGTATCCTCATTCTTTTGAAAGAATAGAGGACTATTTGGTGCGCGTGAAGGAACTATAGTTGAAATTGGGGGAATGTGGAAAGAATTATCAAAAGAAATACAAACAACTCATCAAGTTGGTCCATATGAATTTGGGAACACTATTTGACATGTTCATTTCGAATTTACGCGCCAACTGGAAGACACACAAGGGAGATGGTAAGGATTACACCTTTGAAGCTTTGTGTGGTCTTTTGATCACTAGTCAACAAAGATTGCTTGAATAAGGAAATATTGGTGGTAAACATCAAGCCCACTTTCTTAAAGAAAAAGGAAACTCAAATTACAGGGAAAGAGGATGATTTGATACCTCTACACAGAGACCTAGATGCCTCAACCAGAAACCTAAAGGGAAAACAGATGGGCCTTGTCAAAGTCAAAATAAGAAGTCAAGTTAGTACTATGGAAAGACTAGACATTTGGAGAAGGTTTGCTACAAGAAGAGAGACAATTTAGAGGATAAGGTTAAATGCCTTGAAGGAGATGTGTACATTGTTTTCCAACCCATTGATAATGTCAACTTCCAAGTCGGAACTTCTCAAGCCTTGTTTCCTTATTTTTTGCAGAATGAATGGGTAGTCGACTCTAGGTGTACTCATAATATAGCTAAGGATGTTTACTTGTTCATGTCCTTGAATGAAGCTAAGGAGATGAAGATTTATGTTGTCAATGATTTTTCTCTCGATATTGTTGGTCAGAGTGATGTTTCTTGTCGACATGGGATAATTGTCAAAGTTTATCATGTGCCAAACCTCAATTCCAATTTGTCATATTTTTATCAGCTAACACAGACAAGTAAGGTTGTGGCTTTTTGATTGGATCAATTCTTTGTTTGTGATTTGAAGAAAGGTCATTCAATTGTCATCGGAGGTTTTTTCGACCCAAAGGATAGTCTGTATAAATTTTGTGACACGAATAGACCCGACACCGAACCGATTGCTCTTGTTTCTCACATTGATGAATGAAGTCGAACTTGGCATGAATGACTCATACACCTAAATTTTTTAAGTCTATAGTTGAAGGAAACTCAAAGAATGGTTCTCAGTCTACCTAAACTTTTCCCCTCTCATAGATTTTTTATAGGATTTGTGTTTGGCAAGCATCATCAGGCACATTTTGACTCTGGAAAAGGTGGTGAGCACAAAACCTCCTAGAGCTAGTTCATAGTGATGTTTTCTACATCAATATACCTTCCCTAGTAGGTGCAAGGCATATTTTGACTTTCATTGATGATCTCTCTCATTTCACTTGGGTTTATTTTCTAAAGAATAAGAATCTTGTCTTTGAAAAGTTCAAAGAATTTAGAGCCTTTTCTGAAAAGAAATGTGGCCAACCCATTAAGGGCCCGAGATCAAAAAATGGAGTTGAGTATGTAAATTGACCTTTTTAAGAATACCTGGTTCGATATGGTATTGGATAGAAGTGATTGGTTCCTCACACACCTCAGTAGAATGGTGTCGTAAAACACAAGAATCAGAAGTTAGTTTAAATGTCTAGATGTCTTTTGCAGGACAAAGACGTGCCTCCTCACTTCTGGGATAAAGTTGTATGTTGTGCAAACTATCTTCTCAATTACATCTCGACTCAAGTTGTTCCTTCGGTGACTCTAGTCAAATTATGGTGTGGAAAGAAGCCTTTAGTTTTCCACCTCAGTGCCTTTGGATGTGTTTCCTGGGATCATATTTTCGATGAATGAAAAAATAAGTTGGATGCTAAGAGTCATGCTTGCATCATTATGGGCTACTCTAAAGAGTATGAGTCATATCAAATGTTTGATCCTTATCGAGATAATTAATTTAATTAATCATTGATCATTAAATCATCAATT